>BDUI01002933.1:80433-95041 GCA_002335545.1 Apodemus speciosus | reverse complement strand
CCGGTTCATAAGTCTGACTGGGCCTTAGAGCTCCATGTTCTGACATGCGCCCGGGGAATGCCAACTAGTCCCAGAGCTACGCCATGAGCCGCAAGGGACCGAGTTGTTAAGACACCCAGACGCAGCCGGCTGTTCACCGTGACTGAATACACTTACTGTTGATTCCATCTGAGCAGCTAGCCACCGAAGGAACGCAAAGAGCCGTCCGATAGCTCTCACCTTGAGAGAACCAGTGCTGCTGTCTGTTATCAGTAGAATGTATTTTCCCTGATTCTGGCTGCCAGGGAATTGACCAAACATATCTTATAGTCAGAGACTTGACGAGCAGACGGTACACCCACTGGGTGTGCTATGGGAGGGACTGGGGTTCAGTAAGGCAATAGGCTAATCCCTTGTGCAAAAAAGACGGTTCAGATAACATGGTGCTCCTGGTGCCCGCCCTTGCCAAAATTGGCATTCATGCCCAGGGGGACATCTACACACTGCACACTGGCTTGGACCTGGCCAGCAAAGCACCCCTGCCAATAAACAGGATGGAAAGTAACCTCTATCATGTAACCCTGCAGGGGCTGGGTGAGACGCAGGCCTGAGGACAGGAAGTGGTAACATGGCTCTTCGGGCAGTGGAAGAACCCCACCTCTTCTCTGCAATCTGGAAAGGTTTCCTGGAGGAGGGAATATGGCAATAGATTTGTTTATATCAAGGAAGGGAGGTGGTGGTGTAGGGAGAGGAAGGTCCAAACAGAAGAAGGCTGGCCTTCTCGTCCAGCCAGGCGCATACAAGGTTCCCATGAGGCCTCTTTGCTTTGGCTTGCTTTGACTTTAAGAGAGGGACTTTAAAAGAGGGACTCACTGCCCTGCTGTGTGAGTCTGTGTTCTTCCCATTATGCGAACTCCAAGCTGTGGTGATCTCTGCAACCCGTCCCTCTGCTCTGTACAGATAAGGAGGCCTGAGCTGGTCCGGAGAGCATTGATGGAGATGCTGGAAGCTGGAGGGGCTAGAGGCTCTGCGAGAGGAAGCCTATTCCTCCCGCCTGGCCAGTAGGGGGTGGGGCGGGGCCATGGGGAACTTCCGCCTAGCCCCTTTTTACATTCTTACCAAGTCCCCTAAAGTGGCCTGAGAGGGTAAGAGAGAGCAGGTCCTAAGGACTCAACTGTCCTTGGCATATGCCCACCCCTTCCCAGACCCTCACGTGAAAGCAGCTTTCTAGACCCTGATGATTTTCAAGAACAGGGAACAGATTATCAGAGGTGCAAGCCCAAGCTGTGTGTGCTGTGGCCGGGAAGAGGGGAAGTGCTTGGCGGGTTCTGCAACGCTTTGGAGTGATGGAAAGCAGGCTCCAGACACCGAGGTCTAGGCTAGCGAGCTGGCTTCCTCCGGGGTCTGTGGGCTGCTCACTGGTGGGGAGAGGGCTGAATTGAAGGAAAGACCAGGCTCCCACACAATAGGGCCTGGGTGTGGAATCAGGACACCCAGATACACGAGCTCCCAGAATCTCAGGAAACCAGGGGAGATAAGAGGGGAGGGGCTGCAGGAAACCCCACCCACCTCAGCCTGGGAGATGTTCTGGAGCACCCACTGCTCCTGCACAGAGCAGCTGAGCAAGGAGGAAGGATGAACAGCACAAGACGTAGTTTCCATATCTGGCCCCAGGATCTCCAAGACTGCACCCAGAGCTTGTCATGGTGGCCTCCAGTCTCACTCCCAGAAGCAGCCGCTGGAGGGAACGGAGGCCAGCTTTAGGGCCCATCATCTGGCCCAATCTTCTTTTCCAAACCAGAGACCAATGCCTGGTACGGGGAGGACCAAACAACAGAAGGCATCTCTCCATGCGGCCCAGGAGCCACCAGAGGGCAGGTCAGAGTGCCAAAGGGAAAAATGACCCGCCACTTGGGAGGGGGCTTTGGGAATGATGGGGTCAGACTCTTCTCCAGGATTCAACCAGCACGCATGAGGTCCAGCCAGCCTCATTCCATGGAAACATCTCATATAGCCACATGTGCATCTCAGACCCTCTCTCTAGCTCTTAGGAGCAAGGCCAACCATTGCTGAGCACTTCTAGTTGCCTGCTCTATTCTAAGCACCCTCTACAGTATCTACACACCAGAGGGGGCAGCATGTCCTCCTATTATTGCCACAAGAGTAGAGAAAATGAGGCACAGTCATTTCACTCGTTTGCCTGTTTGTGTTGTGAGGCAATCTCACGCAGTGTGTGTTCGCCTTGTATTTGCTTTGTTGCCAAGGACAACTTTGAATTTTTTATTCTCCTGCCTCCGATCTCCCAAATGTTGGGATGACAGGTTTATATAGTAGTGGGAGTTGAATATAAGACTTTAATATCAATTGAGCTATAGCTCCAAACCGTTGTTTTGTAATTTAATTCCGATGGCATAAATGGGAAAAGGGACTAAGACTTAAGCCAAGCAAATTCCAAGTTCGAAATCCAAAACACTCCAGTATCCCATCTCCCTACTTCGTCTTATAGCACACAGCCCATGACTGGTGCAGCAAGGATCCCCAAATCCAGGATGACAAGAGCAGGGGGAGACAGATGTGGGCCTCTGATCGAGGGCTCTGGAGTGCCTGACACCAGGCAAGGGTCAGAGTTCCCTCCTGGGACTGTGAGTTTGACAACTGATGGGATCTCCTCGTCCTCAGGGGTTGAGCATTTTCCACAATGGCCTCTGAAACCCCAAACAGCCAGAAGGGGGTCTCACACCTTCAGGACATAGACAGGGACACCAAGTGACCCAATGGGATGAGCTTGCCCAAGGCTATCGAAGGACTGAGAACCCTCCTGTCTGGCTGGCTGCATCACGCAACACCAGCCTTCAGGAGCCAAGCTATTACCATCAGGCCCAAGGCAGACAACAGTAAGGGAAACAACGGGCAGTGGATCCAGTCACAGGCAGAATCTGAACAAAGGCTGGCCACCTCCTGGAGCTGAGACCCCTCCCTTGTGGTTTGCCAAGGCGGGCAAGTTGAGGAAATCTTTATCTGAGGCTGGGATGTTTTACAGACGGTTCCTGGGAGACCTGTGTCTGCCCAAGCAGCCAACGGAGGGGGCAACTGCCCCAAGCCAAGCTTGCTTGCACAATAGCAATGACAGCAGGACTTGAATCCAGGGCACGGCCCCATGCTCCTGGTTCTTAGGCTGCCCCGTTCTCTCCTACCTGGTTCTTTGGCCCTAGTGCGGAAGTTGGTCTCTTCTCTTGGCCTACTGTCTGTGTTGTTGGCATCTTAGTCTTCTGAAGGCAGCTTGGAACCCCCTCTACCCTACAGCCTTCTGTGGGTTCCCAGGACTCATAGGAAGAAGCAAACTCATCATCCCATGTAAAGTCCTTTTTGATTCCTTTCTGACATCTTTAGTTCCCATCATCCCCAGATTCCTCAGTTCCTTCCACCCGAGAGCTGTGTCCCTGCTTCCCCCAACCCTAACCCCATCACAGTGTATGCGGTGCACTCTTGTCTGCCCCACCCAGTCATCCAAGAAGGAATTGGGCTTGTGAATGTGTAGGGCACAGGTCAGGAGATCAATAGTGAACAACCGTTCCTCAGCGCAAGGTTCCCATGCAGTGACTGTTTACACACTGTCCTCATGTAATTATTAATCATGACCCAGTGCTTCCTGTGTGGGGGGCAGGAAGGGGCAGGGCGGGGCAAGGATCAGGGACGATATTGACACCAAATGTCTCAAGCACCTTGAAAGTGAGCGGGCCACAGGGAGGTGGCCATGCACTGCCCTTATCACCAAGAGCTCTGAGGCTTCCTGAAGTTGGAGTCTGTCAGACTTCATAGACTCAGAGGACCGCCCCCCCCCAAAAAAAAGATAAACACCGAGGATCACCCTTATCAGAGGCCACAGGAAAGGCGGTAGGTTTAATCTCAGAACAACCTGAACCAACGGTTTTGATGCCCAGCCCCAGTGCTCAGTGACAGGCTGTTGGTGGAGACACGCTTTGGGGAGTGACAGGGCAGGGCTTCTCAAAGCATGTAGCTGTAACCTTCAGCTGGGTTTGTACCTGAGGAAAGAATGGAGAGCCCTGGGCCTAGGGAGAAGGAAAGAATGCCTACGACGGTGGGATGGTGTGTGTATGCATGTGTGGCTGCCTCTGGGTTAAAGGAGAGCCAATGGACCGTGGTCCTCTGTCAAGGATCTGGAGTGGTGGCAAAGAAGTCGAGAGCTTCATGAAACTACCTCAGGGACTTCCCAAGGAAGGCTGTGGAGCCCACCCGAATGATGTAGGATATGGCAGGCGGAGCTGGGAGCCGGGAGGCAAGGCCCAGCCACACTAAGGAACACCATGGAAGGCCGCAGCAGTGACAGATTCACAGGGGAGTGAACATTTGCTGCTGTGATTTTTAGGTGGGCGGAGCTCACCTCTGGCAGGAAGAACACAGAAAGATGCAGGCTCAAGTATCACCTGGTGGTCTGGCCACCAAGAGCCTGCCACTGAAGAAAAGTACCTCAGTTTCCCCATCTGCTGAGACAGAGAAGGTCTTTAGTGACTCTCTTGAAGAATGGTGCATAATAGGTATGTGTAGGACTAGGCACAGGAGAGAGCACGGTGAGGTGACCTGCAGGCTATGGTCACCACTCAGCCCCTGGCCTGTCTGGTGGGGTCCTGAGCCCTCTCTGCAATTGCTAGAACTATTAGAAGCTTAACACAAAAGCCCTGGCCACATTATGCCTGGCTATGCCATTTACCCGCCAACCCCCCATCCTGCAGTGTGCATGAAGCAATCTTCAGTATCACACATGCTTGGCATTTTTGCCTGATAATCACACCTCTCACAGCCCCATGAGGATTAGGGCATGATTAGGCAGGAGGGAGAACTCTGGTGGGTGGAGCCAAATACCTGCCGAGAGATTTGGCAGCCTAATTTGATTGCCTCCTGTAACTCTGAGGATCCTTTGAGGGTTTGGTGGCCGTGCTAGGGCCCTGCACAGGACATTGCCACCTTCCCCATGCATGTGCTCCTTACCGGTGCTGCCTTCCCGCCAGCAGCCCGCTTCTCCCCTCACCTGAGGGGACGGAGACCTGATAGAACTCTGAGCAAATCCCCTTTTCACGCAAGGTGCCCCCACTCCGGCCTACCTGGGGTCTTCATCTGCGTCTGGCTCCCAACAGTGGTCCTCGGAGAACACACTTCTTCCAGGATGAGGCAGACATCGTGACTGCCATGTCCGTCTGCTCACACTGTCCTTCAGTGTGGAATGACCATTCACTCGGTTATCTTGTGCTTTAAGGTCCACGGTAGAAGCTCGGAGACGTTTCTTCTTTGTCCATTGGAGAGATTGGCAAGCAGCATGTATTGAGCCCCCACAACATGCTGGGACCTGTTTTAAGTGCTTCTGTGTGTCACAGACTGTGTCATCTTAGGATGCTGTGAGGCTGCAGCTCCACATACAAGACACAAAAGCTCAGCGAGCGTAAGTCAAGTGCTTCGGGCCACATATGGGTCAAGCGGATACTGGGCAGCTTCTTCCTCTGAGACCTACAAGTTGAGTTTCCTGTGTGTCTCTCCATAGTTCATGAAAACCACAAGTTCTATACCAGAGCATCAGACTAAAGCTGTCCCACCACTTTAAAATGCAGATTGGTTGGGCAAGGCTGGGACAGAGCCTGAATCAGAAACTGCAAGCAAGCTGCGGCTCTGAGGACCATTCTGAGTAGGAAGGTTAGCACCCAGGACCCGGAAACGTCCTCTGCTGTCTGCTCAGCAGAGCTGAGTGCATATGGCAACTAGGACTTTTCACTCTCCGCAGACTGGGGGACCCTGCTGTCCCTTGGTCAGAGCTGGTGCCATCCCTGTAACACAGAGACACTGGGGGTAATCAGACGAAGTCTGAATGCACCCTTATACTTTAGGACATCTCCACACCCTGGCCTAGTTCTGACTGCCAGGAATCCTGCTGTCCTGGAGAGCGCTTTGTGTGGCACCCTAAGGGAATAGGGCCATTGTCCTCCCACGCTGGGCATCCCTACCCTCTGGCCAGAGGGCAGCTTGGGTCCTATAGTTAGCAAGGGTGTCTTGCACAGAGACGTCAGATGCAAGGACAGAAAGAGCTGTGTCTTTGCTCCCAAAGCCAGGTAAGACAGTCCCCAGGACAATTTCTTTAAAGCTTGTGGTGGGCTTCAGAGCACATCTCCAAGTAGAACAACAGAAAGACATCTACAAATCCTTAGCACACATGCATCTGAACATTTACAATTTTAATTCAGGTTGGGAAAAGGCGATGGGCCACAGAAGCTGACCCACTTACTTCATCCCTAGAAACACAACGCAACCAGGCAGGCAGTGGTGGCACACACCTTTAATCCCAGCACTTGGGAGGCAGAGGCAGGGGGAATCTCTTTGAGTTTGAGGCCAGCCTGATCTACAGAGCAAGTTCCAGGATAGCCAGGGCTAAACAGAGAAACTCTTGTCTTGAAAAAACAAAAACAGAAAAAGAAATGTGTCCAAATGGACAGTGCCCACTTGTAATGGAAGGAATGGCAGCTGAGTGGCCTGGGGAGGGTTACGGCAGAAGCCGCGACACCAGGCACACGGCAGGAGCTGACCCAGTGTGTGCACAGAAGGGCACATGGGCCTTCATATGGCTCGCAGACGGGTTCCATGGAGAAAAGACTTGGTGTTCCGCACAAGGAACGGGGGAGCGGTTGACCCCCCTGAAGAGCTGGCCTGTCCTAAGTAGACAGGGGAGGACTCTCCGGCATAAGACATGCTGAGAAATGAAGGAGCCAGAACTGAGTGCCCAGTGGTGGCAAAGAGCAGCCTCTAGAATGGCTGCGATATACAGGTAAGAATTGTCTAGCTGCTGCCCTCTGGAGCACGGTACAGGCACCTGTTTGCTACCACACAACACTGATGGTGAATGTCCCCCAGGGCCCTGCCAGGAGAGTGGTCAGAAGGCAGCAGGAGTCACCACAATGTGCAAGTATGTGGTGGTTAGATGCAAGAGCCAACACAGTGTGCGTTAGGAAGAGAGACAGACATGGAGACTGGAGGGTGGAGACGAGCAGCCTGTTGTGAGTGACCAGCCTTGCCACGTGGAGCCATGGAGAGSTCCAGGGCCATGTCCGCATCTGTGGCTATGCAGATGCAGGGGTCAGTGTTGATGCCCATGGCTCATGTTACCACTAGAGAACATCCCTGGTAGAGGCAGTTACTGGGGACCATGGGACATCCAGGGGCTGTGTAGAACTGGCTGCACCCCTCACTGGCTGTGGCACTCTGGAGAGCTGGCCCCATCTCTCACTGATAGTGAATGGGCCCTGCACCTCACCCAGACAGCACAATGGAGCTGGCCCTGGTGGCTGGGGTATGGGAGAGGTGATCCCTATGCCTCTCCCTCTCGCCACCTCCAGCAGTTGAGAAGACTGAGCAGAGGGGAGCTAGCCCAGCCCCTCACGAGCTGCAGTACTCAGGGGAGTAGACCCTGCACCTTGACTGGATAGTACAGCAGAGCTGACCAGGGCTGTGGGTGATCTGGAGCCAAGCGTGTGAACTGTGAGAGGGACAGTTGGTCTGCCCCTGGTCTGTTGTGAGGTGGTGTGGGTGCAGGGTAATGCCCTTACCCCCTCCTCCCCCACCACCTGCAGCAGTAGAAGAACTGGCCCTGGGGGTGGGGGAGGGGTCATGAGAGCAGGAGAGTTAACCTTGCTTCCGGCTAATGGTGGCATTGGGTGACTAGCCAGAGCAATGCAGGAGAGAGCACCCTGGTGGGGCAGGTAAGGGAAAGCCGGTGTACTGACCAGATCAGTTCCAACCCAGGTCCAGATCCAGGGCTCTGAGCTGTCCCACCCCAACATCTACATCATCTGTGAGCAGCTGGGGCAAGTCAAAGGGCCAGTCCTGCTGTTCTGAAGCTGCAGAATCTCCGCCATGACAGTGCAAGACAGCAGGATAACTGGAAGGAGTCCCAACAAGGATCCAATATTGACGGTGTCACAGAAGATCTCGAACCAGACTAATGACTCATTGCAATTAACATTTACCAGTAAAGAAGCGTAGACAAAAGGGTATACTATGGGACACACTGTGACACGCTACAGCTTCCACAATGAGATGTTTTCTGTGCTTTGTTGTGTGTGTGTGTGTGTGTGTGTGTGTGTGTGCGTGTGCGTGTGTGTGTGTGTGTGCGTGTATGTGTGTGTGTGTATGTGTGTGTTCATGTGTTTTATTTTGCTGGGGAGGTTGCAAGGGCAAAGGGTGGATATGGAGATGATCAGGACTGAGGTACGTCATGGGAATCTCATGAAGAATCAATAAAAAGTAAAAACAACAAACAAACAGCTGTGGCTGACGGTCTTCTGTGGAAGAGCCAGGGGCAACGCAGGGTCTGGGGGACGCCGGGAGCAAGACTGAGAAGTGAAAACGGGCTGTCATCGCGTCCTGTCCACATGAGCATCCCAGGGAGGGAGGTCGTTCCTCATGAGTTTGGAGTTAACTGGCCATTTTACTGGCTCCACACACTCTTCAATATGTCAGAAGTCAACAGTCATGGCCTGTTTGTCCCTCTCTAGATCAAGGAACAAACACGGAAGGGACAGCAAAGTCAATAGGAAAAGACCAGCCAGCTTCTTGAGGAATTTGTCTCCACATAGAGCAGCAGAGACAGAAAACTGTTGACCCTTAGCACACATGTATGTGAGCAGTAATGATTTTAATCCAGTTCGGGAGAGAGCTGTGAGCGACAGACTCCTACCACTGCACCCTAGAGAACAATGCCCACTTGTGATGAGATGTTTCAGTCCTATGGCCCTGATGAGATGTTTCAGTCCTACGGCCCTGAGCGGGTTACTGAGAAAGTTAAGGCTTCAAGCCTGGGAGTGGTTGTACCCAGCTCTGCCCACCATACACGCCACGGCGTAGTGCTCTGTGCGTCTGCAGCCGGGCTCCTAGAAGAGCAGGCTCTGTGCTTTGTTGGGTCAACCTCTGCAGTAATGCTGGGAAGTGTTTGTTTTCTCTAGCCCTGCCAAAGAGCCCCTGGCAAGGAGACCGAGTGGGTTTCATTGAAAAGATACTTTTCCTCCCCAGGCCGATAAACAAGGCCATTGCAGGGAAACCAACTTCCTTAGCCAGGCACTCCGTAGCTGCCCATCTCCGGCCAAGGAAAACAAATGCATAAACATTTCAAGGAGATATAGGAAGCATTTCTACTGGGGACCTGCTGTGAATGGCCACTAAAGCTTACACAGCAAGCCCCAGGGGAGCCTGGTGCAGGACACAGCCCTTCCCGCCCTCTGCTTCTCCTATGGCATGGCTGACTCCTCCTTGCCTCGCCAAAGGTCTACATGCAGTTGGGACACAGCGTGTGCCCCCACCCACAGGAACACAAGACGAGCTCTGTAGTTGTCCCCACCAAATCCCTAACACCATAAAGAGGGGGTTTCTTCTTAAAGCAAGGGGACTTCTTACTGCAGAGGACACAGCCTAGAGCAGCTAGGCTCCTAAACCCTTGGGGATGCTTGGAGGCCAGAGATGGACTGCCGGGCTAGGGGTGGCRGCGCCTGTAAGCTTTAGCATTCTTTTGGTCCTAGTTTCTTCCTCGACAGCCGTGACAGGGATCTGAGGTCTGGAGTTTCTCCTGAGGTACTCTGGCTCTGAACCATCCAGTACCTCCAGGAGTTCTTCCCTTGATACTCACTGCTGCTTTATCACGTCCCTTGATGAAAGCCAGAAGATGTAAGCCATGTGGTAAGAGAAACTCAGGACATACCATTTTCCCATCCAACCTCTCTCCTTATTCTGCACCGTGAGTACTTCCAAAGCCCTGCCCACTCATGATGGCAGCCAGTTCTCCCCACAGCCACAGGGAAGGTGACACTAGATCCCTCTGCTTGTCCCCGTCTTTTTTGCTCACCTGTCACTCCCTGGGTAGCTTTCTAGCCCTGCCCATCCCAGCCTTCTTCTAGACCCACCCCATCCCCATGTGGCCTTACAAGACAACCAGGTCTTCCCTGAATTGGGCTCTCCAGACCGCTGGCAGCTCTTGGTAGCTTGTATCTTAGACTATACTGCTCCTGTGGAAAACTGAGAGACCCGGGACCCAGACAAGGGCATCTCTGGGACATAGGGCTGGGCTTGGCTTCACATCTTGGCTGGGAGACACTTGGCATGCCGGGATCCTGGGCTTCCACCTCCCTGTTCCATCCTAGCCACGATGAGAGCAGACCTATGTTCCACGCACACCAATGAACCACAAAGTCTTAGCCTTGGTCATAGGCTTGATTATTGCTTTATGGAAGCTGCAGTAATAAGGCTCCAGAGTCCCCAAGGCCGGGGACACCAGAGGCCATGGAGAGAGGGCTATCCAGGAAGGATGCAAACGAAAGGCAGCAGAGTCTCTGGTGGCCTCCTTCCTGTCCTTTGGCAGTCACGGCTGGGCCTGGAGGGAACCTCAGCAGCTCCGTGCACAGGACCCTACCACGGCCCTTCATGGAAGGAACTGGAAGACTCTGCATGCCTCTGTGGCCATGCAAACTCAGGCAGGGTGACTCCTCTAAGAGACTTGACCCTAAAACCTGGGGTCCAGGGGTCATCCCAATGATGAGTGCTGAAGCCATAGAACTCCATGTATCCTTGGATGGGGTCACAGGATGGGGTCTGAGCCATTCCAGTTCACAGATGCCCCCTTCCACCTATGAAGAGAGTGACAGGATAGTGTTAGAGCTGCAGGGACCCAGGAAGTAGGCTTTGAGGACTCCATCCTGCTCGCTCGCTCGCTCTCCATACTCTCAGCCAACCTCAATACCTATATAGCATGCAGAAAAAACTCCAAGGACCCTGGTAACAACAGGCAAGACGCGAGTAACAGGCAACTTGTCCTGTGTCTGGCTCTGACGCTACAGCTCTCTAATGACTTAACTCATCCAAGTACATCCAGACCCAGCTCTTGTCCAGCAGTGCCTGGCAGTGGCCCTGCAGGGGCACCTGTGTAGGACCAGGGAAACATTCTTGGATGTCCATGGTGCCAGAGAGGAGTAAGAAAGGTGAGAAGAAAGATGCAGAGGTGACTGGATAGCTGACAGCAGACCAGGACATTGCTCTATGGGCCACAGGAAGCCAGGGAGCACCGTGAGCACCACGGGAACAAACAGGTTTTGAAAACTAATTTATAAAGCCTTAAGAAGAACTAAGTAGATAAAATGCTGTTATCTSAGATCCAATGGAAYAGTTAGTGTAGGTGAGACGGGGGGCGGGGGTTCCTAACACCTGTAGAGCTGATTTTCTAAACAACYGAGGGGAATCATATTTATTGCAGATAGAGAATTACCAGTACAGGTAGTCTGCCTACATACGGGTTCTAAGACAACCTGAAGTAGAATGTGGCGAGGTAGCACTGTAGTCAGAGCAGCAGACTGGGGCTTAGCAGTGTTTCACAGTGTATGAAGTTTGGAGAGGGAACCAACATTATGGTTTCAAACCAGATGTCACGTTAAAATCCCAAGTGCCACAGGCAAGAGGAAAAGAGAAGCTGTTCTTGTTTTAATTCGGCAACTCTCTGGGAAAGCCCAGAATCCCAAGGCAGGACCTTCAGCACGAGAGAAAACAGATCCACGCAGAGTAACAGTGCAGTATTTCCCAACAGAATGACTGGAAGCAGGAGGCCTTCTTCACAGAGAGATGGCTGGAATTTGAACGGTCCCCCACAGGTTCATGGTTTTGGTGACAACTGGGGAATCTTTAGGAAGTGAGGTCACTAGATGAAAGTCTCTGGTGATGACACCCAACCCCTGGCTCCCCTCAGACTCGGTCTTCTAGTCCACCATGCTGTGAACATCCTGCCATGTGCTCCTGCCACTGAAGCTAAGCTGATTCATTTACCACACAGGCCCTCCCCACCAGGAGAGGCCGAACACCCAGAACCCACAGATCAAGTGACATTGCTCTCCTTTAAGTTGTTTAAGGTACTGTGGTCCCAGCACCAAGAACTAAAGCACTCTGGTTTCCCATCCACGGTCTGACCATCTGTAGATCAAGAAACAATAGCGACAACTCCCCGGTCCCCAAGCCAAGAACAAACCTATATTAAGCATGTAAGCCTGACTTTTCCTGTCATTATTCTGTAAACAATATAACAAGTGCTTGCATATTAGATATTATAAGTACGCAGAGACTAAACCATACAGAAAGATGTGTAGCCACATGTGAATACTATATGGTACTTAAAGAAGGAACTCAAGCAGCCTTGGAGTTCTATACTCAGGTGGCCCTGAATCCTCCGTGTAGAGCAACAACTGAACGGTTCGCCTTGAGCCCAGTGCTCCTCACCCTTATTAGCCCATCTTCCAGCTCGGCCCCATTTTCCACCTCAGAGCTCTTTGTCTTCTTCAGCTTTCCTCACTGCTGCCTCAGTATCTCTAGTTTTCAGGCTGAAAATTACACTTCTTCCAGAGGTAACAGAATTCATACTCTCTCTGTCTTCTAACTCACTTTCCTGTAGGTTATAAGCAGCTTTTTGGCAGATTTATAAATTATATTTCCCCTGTTTCATATTTTCTATGTTTTACTCCATCCCATTTCCCATCAAAAAAGAAGCAGATTTGTCATTTGAAAAAAAAAAAAGAGAACAAACCTTCGCTGCAAACTCTCTTTCTCCTGTGGAATGCTTCTGGTATGGAAGGCAGCAGCTGCACACAGCCACAAAGGAACAGTTAGCATCATGTTCTAACCCCACCAGGGTACAGCAGGGACGAGATATACTTCCTCAACCTCAGAAGGTGTGCAAATGTGCAAGACAGAATGCTGCCCTGATGGATACTCTAGTCAGTGTCCCAGGAAAGCTGGGTATCTGAAATTTTTGTAAAATCCAATCTGCTTCAAAGACTAGATTGGGCATGTGGGGAAAGCCAGCATAGGCATATATGTTAATTTGAAGAACTGTTCCCAAAATCCTGTGTTCTCTTTGGTGTCATTTGATGGCATCCAGCAATTGCTACCCTGCAGTGTTGGAAGCTCTCACCCCATAGGGACATGTGGCTTTCTGGCAGTCAGTCCTTGGCTTCCTGCGGGAGAGGCATTTGGTTCCATTTTGGTCACAATACTCAGAAACAATTCAAAAGGAAATCTTCTGAGAGCCAATGCTAAAAGAACCACCTTTGTAAGATCCATTTCCAGCCTACCCCGTGCTGGGATACAAACACCAATGCAATCATCACTGCCCGAGCTCCTTCCTAATCATCAGTGTGGAATCCCAAAGGCTAATCTTGATCTAGTAGATACGGGAGAGCTAAGTGGCTCAGTGATCTCTGTTGCCCAAGACCCCATCCCAAGCTTCTGGTACGTCGGGTAGATCCAGGGAACTCTAGTAGGTTTGGTCACATAGATAGAACACATCCACTTTGACAGAGCACAGCCAAGCCCCAGCATCTGCCTTCACAGAGTGGTAGACATGGCCACCCTACTGCTAGGTAACTTGATGTAACTTGAGAGGTTAATTATTATGTGAGGAATCTTCTGTTGGTAAGATTTGGGGAACTCTCATGAAGTTCCCGGGGAGACAGCATAGCTCTATCAGCAAGGAAAACAGACCCTGCTCTGACTGGTACCTGTGCAGATATAGGTGGAGAGGTGCTAATCCCAGGTTCTGAAAGTAGGGCTGATCTATTGCAGCTACTGAGTCAATCCTGATTCAGTATCTGTAACAATGTAATATTTTTTTTGAAATTTTTAATTATCTTTTCCTATTCATCTTTGCTATTTTGAGGTGCACCATTAAAGAACCTTTTTTTATTCTAGTAAGATTTTTATATAAGCATCAATGTCCTGGGTACGAGGAACACAGCTTAGGGACCTGAAGAGATGGCTCACTGGTTAAGTTCCCCAAATGGTGATGAAAGGGGTCACAAAGGAGAGAAACACATCCACCCTCAGCCTGGTCCCCAGGAACCACACAGCCGCCCTCTTCATAGCCTCTCAAGCCCTAGACTCTACCTTCCCCGCTTGCGGGCAAGTTTAGGCTCTTCCAGGGGCTCCCAGCACACAAGCTGGGCTTTGGCTTCAGTACGGGAGAGTCACGTTCACCCACCGCTAAACAACATCTGTACTACAACAACATCTGTACTATGACAGTCCCGGAGCCTCCCTGGCAGGCTGCTAGGTCTGTGGTTTCGAAGCCATTCACAAGGCAACTAGCCCGCTCATCCTGGCCCGCAGGTGCAAAGGCCGTGGAGAGAAGCGCTTTGCTATGGAATGGGAAATCAGGGCCATGTGAAATTCTGGAAGGGCTGAGCATGACAGGTGATCAGGACAGTCTAGAGTAAGAAGAGTTTTTACAGTGCTGCAGCAGCAATGAGGGACTGCAAGGAGGTGAACCACAGGTCAGATGGAGATGCGGGGAGTGAGCCAGTCAGATGGAGAGGCGGGGAGTGAGCCAGTCAGATGGAGAGGCAGGGAGTGAGCTGGTGAGATGGAGAGGCAGGGAGTGAGCCAGTCAGGTGGAGAGGCAGGGAGTGAGCCGGTGAGATGGAGAGGTGCTTGAATGTACATTGGGAGTCAGCGGTCCAGGCTGTCATCCACAGTAACTCAGGAGGCAGACACACGGTACACTTCAAACCACCTTGCCACTGGATAATTCTGGTGTGGGAGGTGTTCTGTT
>BDUI01002931.1:87873-100921 GCA_002335545.1 Apodemus speciosus | reverse complement strand
TTTTTTTTTTATATCTATGACTAAAATCTTCCAAATTATGACAACTGGTCAAAAAGGAAAGGATCCAGGAGAATCATAATTCTCATTTATAGGGATATGAAATAAATAATCGTTCTGGAAAAATCCACGTGAATTTTGCTTGTGATCTACCAGGTGTCCTCTGTATCATGTTCTAGCACCCTCTGCAGTCTCCTAAAAGGATAAACCACAAAYCACTACCTGTAGGTGAATGATGCTTAAAGCCTTTTATAAATTATTTTAACTTATTTATAATCAAGTATATTATGTAAATGAAGTGTGGGTAAAGAGGTATATGCCACAAGATACATGAGGTAGAAGACAACTTTGTAGACTTGACTCTTCCCTTCCACTTTTATATAGGTTCCCTGATAGAACTCAGGTTGCCAGCTTCCACAGCAAGTGTTTTGACCTGTTAAGGCACCTGCCAGTCATTAATACACTTCTCAGTTCTAGGTGACCCGTTTGTAACTGAGAGTGAAAACACTTCTAGGWTAAGGAATTTTACACAAAGGAGGGCTCTAGTCTTGAGACTTGTAAGAGCTTGGGAGGAAGGAGTAATAAAGGAATGAGGAAATTCCAGAACATTCTTCTATTAGAATCCTCAGCATATATACTTCATTGATGAGAAAGGTTATGCCCTCTTTGTTCAGGATTTCTCTCATGTGATTGCTTAGAATCTTTCTAAGCGATTCTAGGAGGTTTGCAAAACTTTATTGCATGCACAATCTGACACTGTAGGAAGTAAGAAAAATTGATAGAGTAGATGTTTTTCCTCATGGATAACAGAGGTTAGATCAGTGTTGTTTAGAATAAGTTGTGAAAAGACACCCGGGAGAGACTAAAGAAAAGCGTGACAAAGAAATCAGGCCATCAGTGTCTCCTGTAAGGTCCCAACTGAGGGACAGGAAAAAGGATTCTAGCTTTTTGGATGAGATCTATTTGGAAATATAAAGAAGATAAGGGAACAATCAAAACAGCCACAAAGTAAACTATGAAATTATTTTAACCATCCAATTTTAGCCGAAGTGCACAACATAAATATTTCAGGGGAAAGAAAAGGAAATGAACCTTCATTGTTTATAGCCTTTACAAAATGGATAATTTTGTTTTTTGTTGTCTTATCCACTTTACATGTCTTCAGAACACAGTGACACTGTTTGCTGAGTTTTCCTTGCATCCCAGTGTAAACTGCAATTTAAAAGACAAGTAGTACTGTAGTTTCTTGTAACCCATAAAAAACAAACTGCATATTCTATTTAATTGTCCAATTTTCGTTGATTATCTTCAAGCCTTTAACTGTAGTATAGGACTCCATTTTCACATTGGATTAAAAATATTAGTGTGAGGATGAAGAGCTTCTGCTGCTCTGCTCCCTYACTAAACCCCTCTATCAAAAATACCTTTAAATTAGCAAACAGCAAAACATGTCACTGAAGTTAAGACTACAAATTTAAAAAAACAGCCTAAGAATGTTCATATTTAATTATGGCTCCACGTAATTAAGTGTGGCAATCTGGTGATAAAACCTTTAAGTAATGACTCATAAAGAGATAAAAATGGAGCATGTGTTTAATCAGTTCACAGCCTTCCTGAGAAGCTGGCACTGCTTAGGTGCTAATGAGACACCTGTTGCTGGGGACACCAGAGAGAGCATGCAAATCAGTCAGGGACAGAGAAGAGGAACTAGCTGATGCTGAAGGCAGGTGGCTTCCCCAAGATGACTGTCAGGAGGCCTGAGCTCTGAGAAGATACTTACATAAACACAGACAAGCTACCCTGGATATTCGTTGTCACATACAGTTAAAAAATGAAGAAGATGACGATGATGAAGGAAAATGTAGCTTTATCCATTTCACTGAGAAATATTCTTTTAATCTGTAGGTTATAATATATCCAGGCCTTCAGTTGCCAGCATGTATAAAAGTTATTGTCTTGCRAGTTTTTCAGTGGTTCACATTCAAAMTAGAACTTATATTCTGGATCGTATTTCTCTTCTTTCTGCAATGTTAAGGATTTATTTTCTCCATCCCTTGAAGATCAATAGTGAATTATTCACAAGGGATATGTTGCTAGAAAAAGAAATTTGCTTTCATGTATAACTTGTGTTCTATGTTTCAGATGAGGTTGTCTGTTATCTCAAGTGTTAAGAGATGTGACAATGTACATTCCTTCCATTCCAGTAAGGAGAAATGAGACTTTAGCATTGGCTTTCCAATAGAACCCTAAAATGTATTAGAATTTGAGAAGGCAAATGGCCTGGTGATGAGAAACAATGACAGGTCCCTTACTCTCAAAAGGTGAAGGCTATGTTTCCTGCGTTCTTCCCGAGAGGCATCTAGACTTGGCACAGGATAGCTTCCTTCACTCTTAGAATTATTCTCCGTGGCCTATTCAACCTTTAGCTCCAAGCAGAAACCACCACCAAGGAGCTATTTGGCAGCGAGTTTAAATAAACACATGCTATATTAAAATGGACTTTAACCGCATCTCAGAAGGATGCCTGGCTATTTCTGGAAATGGAAATCGCTCGAGCTTCGCGGGGCATCAGAAGTTTTCAAAGTATGAAGTAAAAGGAAACAGATACAGATTTTCATGCAGAGGGAAAAATAAAGAGCAATGAATGATCGTTTTTGAGGCAAGACAAGTAATATCCTTTGGAAGGAAAAAGAGTGAATGAAAGGTTACACTGCCTCCATTCAAGCTAGGGCTACAACTCTGACAATAACTCCATACTGCACATTCGCCATGTAAATTGGGCTTAGTACAAACAGGCATGTGTGCAAGCCCAGCGTGAGGAATCCAGAGGCTTCAACAAAGAATGCCTGTTCTAAATGCAGTGCTTTTTGTGGCCAAAATAAATGGTCAGCTTTCAAGTGCCACCTCTGATATCCCCAGCACCAACCCCTCAGAAATCTTGGAGAAAAACAATCAGGCAATTAAGTGAGTTATCTCAGTGATGATCAATAACTAGAGAACCTGCCRGATAATTACCCAACCACCTCTTTAATTTGGACTTTCTAGGGGTGTGTTACTTTATAAAAATARTTAAAGTGTCTACATTATAGAAAAGCAAATGTGTGTCCTCAAAAGCCTTGAGTATGGACTTCACAAAATAATTAATTTTATATTCTACATCAATAGAATATGTCATATAAGAAATGTTTTAAGTTTATATAGAATGCTAATAGAAGTTTATGAAAAATTTCAAGGAAAAATATTCATGTAAAATAAYATTTTAATAGACATCATTTTCTGAACTTGTCTTATTTATCTCAAAATTTTAATTGTATGAATTATACTGATTGCTGTATTCTTGTGATAAGCAATGTATTTTTTTACAGAACTAAGATCCTTTTAGTGACTGTGTCTGACAATGTCACTTTAAGGGAAAGGGCAGGAACAGCAATATACATAAAATTTATCAGCATAACCTCTTTGGGCAGATGTTGGAGGAGGAAGCCTTTAGGGTAGAGGGAGAAACAGGTAGATATCTGGTCTCCAGTTCCTAAACAATTTCTGTTCCTTTTCAGGAAGTTATATCTGGATTGTGTCAAGGAAAATTTCAGGGAACTCAGATTCATAGAATTATAGAGTTCAATCTATAGCTTCATTTTAAATGAATGCTATTTGAGAGTATCAGTGTCAAATCTAAGTCATACCCCTCGGGAAACTTTCCACTGACATATTTATAATTGACAGTGGGAAGCTGGCCAGGGGACTTCTAGTCTGTGGCAATTCTACTCGTTGCAAATAGTCTCATCCATCCCCAGGCAGCAGGAAGAGCATCTGTAGACGGAGTGAGTTCTCTGAAGCTGACTGTTCTCTGGAGTTTGTTGGGTAAAAATGTGGGCAAATGTTAAAAGGCTTGCCCTTACGTACCTTTCCTTTTTTTACATTGCATGTTAGACTTTTATGTTGGGATTTGTACTTTATCAAAGTCTAGTTACATATGTTGCCCTTTGTCATTTGGTTGGAGATCCTCACTCAAGCACACTCAGGAAAGGTTATCATGTTAATGGTCTTTCTGAACACATTTTCAAAACATTTGTCCTTATTAAAATGCACATACTCAAATTTCACAATAACATTTTTGTACATGAGTTTCGTTTTGGACTCATAACTCTTAATAGCTGACAAAAAAATAACATGTTTCTAAACAATGAAATGGGCTCAGGACCCCCAAGACTGAATTGTGTTCTCAGCACAAGGAGATTTATCTGCCACAGAGGGACAGAAGGCAGAGAATAAGATATAAGGCCAGGAGATAGAGGACTTGGGAGAAGGGGAAGGAAAAAATGTAGAGGGAGGAAGGGTGTTTGTTCCAGAGGAGGACAAAGGACTGCAACTGGATAGAGAGGAGACAGGCATGGGCCAGAGGAAAATTGCAGTTTGTGAAGGTACAAGGRAAACCCCACACTTGGTGAGGATAAGGTGTTTCATTTTAATTAGGCATATTTATTAGGTGAGCCAAAGAGGGCTTTCCATTCCTGGACTTCAATACCCTAATAGCTGGACCTTAGTGATCAGCTTCAGGAGGAAGAAGTGACCATCTATTGGTTTTTATCAAGGCAGAGGGAATTAGAGAGAAGGATAAGGACTGCCAAAGCTCTGCTTACCATGATAAAGCTGGCTAGAGTTCCTTGAAACATAACATAAAGTTTAAAAAAAAAAACTCTATTTTTTAAAAAACATAATTTAATACCTTTAAAGATATTTAGCAAATATTTTCTGTTTTTCTATCTTTGTTCATACAGATGACTCTTTATTTCCCCCTTTATCATGAATAGTTTATGCCAATAAAAATGTTCCTGTATTTATATAACTAAAAAATATCAAGCCATAATAACCTCATTTATCAAATGAAAATTTTTGAAAACATGACAAGACTATTTCTAAAATTTTAAAAATTATTCAGTATCTCATCTATGTTATGTTGCCCTGCACCCTAAATAGCATGTGTTAACATCGCTATAATTATCCATTATATTTTATTTCAATGTCATAAATAATAAGCAAGTAAACACTATTTCTTCTTGCCAATTAATTCTCAGTTGTCTAATTTAATCTATAATGCATACACTGAATGGGAAACATCTTACAAAGTTTTTCAAGACTTTTATGTGATTATGTGTCTGTGTGAAGGTATGTGTATGTGTATGTGTATGTGTATGTGTATGTGTATGTGTATGTGTATGTGTATGTGTATGTGTATGTGTGTAAGAGCATAACTCTGTGTACTCATGGAAGCCAGAAAAGGGTGTTTGTTTTATCAGAGTTGAAGATATGGGTCAGCCTCACTTGTTAGTTGACCGCACAGCAGGTACTTTTACTGCTGGGCAATCTTTTCTACACCACCCTTCTGATTTTATCTATTTCAATTGGCACGCAAAAATAAAATGCAATTGCTAAAATCTCTAGTTATCAGAACAGTTAGCTGGTATCTACTGAGACATTAGAATTACTCATGCATTCTTATGCAAAAAGWGGCAGGGAATTGGATACAGCATTATCTTTATTATTGGTACCTTTTGTGTCCCTCTCATTCTTTTAATCATTATTAAAAATCAAAAGTATAAATATTGTTATTAACCTGGGACATGAATGAGAATATTTTAACATGCTTTTGTGATTTTTTTTAATATTAAAATCTTTTATTTATGCTTACTCTTGAATAGCTTCTGTTGGTTTTTGTTAGTAGACTATGAATTAAAATCATTGTTTAGTACTGTGGTTCTGATATAATTAAGTTCTTTTTCTTCAAGAATTCTGCTTCACAAAATTAAGTGCTTAATCAAATAATGTTTTGACTACTTTACACCTTAGCAACAAACTGAAAATCTGATCTAGAATTTCATTTGGCACATGAGTGGGTTTCATTTCTATGAACACTGTAAAACAATCACCCCTTGGCTATTAGCAACCCAAGCYGAGAGACKAGTTTTCCACTCTGGTCAGTCTGCCATGTAGTAGGATTTTTTTTTTTTGGCTTTTAATTCATTATATAATGAATTACATATGTAATACAGATTCTCACTATATGTTTATATGTTCCAGGGTGTTCTAGAATGTGTTATATGTCCCAGTTTTGCCTCAATTCACAATCCTCTTTCTATCACCTCTTGATTACTGAAATGATAATGATATGCCACCTGACCAGACCTAGTCAGTATTTCTTAGTCATTTGAAATTTTGTTGCATGATTGCAACAATAATTAATGGCCTGAGATCTGCCTTCTCTCTTCATGAATAAATACAGCAATGCAGTCTCAGTCCCAACCTTTCTAATGTTTAAGTAGCATTAAGTAAAGTAAGATGGAGACAGTTCTTCCTTGCTTGTGTGTGTTTACATATATGTGTACAATTGCTGTATTGATTCACTGCAATTCAAAAACCACAAGAGGACTGATTCATCTTTGCTTGTGAGGTAGTATATTTGAAGATTTTTTTTATAGTGACAGCTAGTCCCTACATAGAGGGCAGAACCCTTTTTGTATGTAACTGCATGCTGATTTTCAACCATAAAGATTAGTTAGCACCTGAGGTGGGTGGAGGAATATGATAATGCATGTTTTGTTTTTATTAGGGTATGCTCCGTGTTGGTCTCAGTATGTGATACAAAGGCATAGATACTAAGAAAATCTCTGTCTTGAGTTATGAATATTGACTGATAGGTATCATATGAGTAAAATTATTTTACTACACTTTCTTAAGCAATCTTCAGAAATGACAGAATCTGTTTGTTTTAAGCATGGCTGAGCTGTATCTAGAAGAATCAACACATAGCCTGGGCAAGATACAGGCTCAGTAAGTTAGTGAGAAGATAAAAGAGAAAACGATCACTGTTTCAGAAACTAAAGGCTTAATTATTAAAGAACAGAGAATAACTCCAGATGATCAGTATGAGACCATATTAAAAGCTGAGAAGGGAGATGGACAGTTGAGGGAAAACCTACATTTCTTCCTGTCAGTTGCTGATATGATGTATATTGTTTCCATACTCAAGCAATAGCAGGCTTCAGTATCATTGGGAAAGAAAAGAACTCCAAGGGTTTAGACAAAGAGCAATATCTGTACAGTAAAAAAGGGTTTAAGAAAGATACACATGCTTGAACACCAAGAACCTGGAATGGTGAGACAGGAGAATAATGACTGTGTCCATAGTCTAAGCTACCAAGGAAGAGAGAAAGAAAAAACAGATAGAGACAAGATACTGAACTATTCATGAGACTACCTTCCCTCTGCATGTTTATTCTATTTCCTCTTACTTTTCTTATTTCTAATGCTATAAAAGGAAAATTATCAGAATTTGGATTAGAAGACCCAGAAATAAATCTACAGATCAATGGACACCTGATTTAGTTTTATAAAGAAGCCAAGAATACACACTGGAAAGAAGAAAGCATCTTTAACAAATGGTTTTGTTCAAACTGGCTGGCTACATATAAAAGAATACAAATAGATCACCCTGTACAAAACTCAACTCCAAATGGATTAAAAAAAAACTCAACATAAAGTGAGATATGCTAATTTTTACAGAAGAGAAAGTGAAGAATATCCTTGAACTCATTGACACAAGAAAAGACTTTCTGAACAGAACACCAATAAAACAGGTTTAAAGTCAACAATCAATAAATGGGACCTCAGGAAACTGAGAATCTTCTGGACTCCAAAGAACACCATCATTCAGACAAAGCAGCAGGCTACAGAATGAAAAGAAATTACCAACTATATATCTCTTAGAGGATAATATCCAAAATATATAAAGAACTCAAAAAATCAGACATATAGAAAACAGAACTCAATGAAAAAATGTGGTACAGATCTAAACAGAGAATTCTCAAAAGAGGAAGCACAAATGGCTGAGATATCCTGTAAAATNNNNAAGCTCATAGATGTTAAATAGAGAATAAACGATTGTGAGGGTAGGAATAGAAAGGTGAAATAGGAGAGAATGTAAGGATGGACAAAGATTAAAATGAGAATATTGAATGTGAAGAAGGAAGAGAAGGGTAAAGCAGGGAATATCAAAGAAATACCTGAAACTAAGGGTCATTTGAGGAGTTATAGTAAAACTTAATATAGTGGGAAATTTATACATATATGAAGGTAATCTATATATAAAATCTCTAAATAATGGAGAGAC
This sequence comes from Apodemus speciosus, assembly GCA_002335545.1. Lineage (NCBI taxonomy): Eukaryota > Metazoa > Chordata > Mammalia > Rodentia > Muridae > Apodemus > Apodemus speciosus. Next base: position 92,757 of record BDUI01002931.1, on the reverse strand, counting down.
TGACATYCAACAGGACATTTCTTGTCATCAGCCGAAGCTTTCAGTACCAGAAATAGATTACATCTAATCCAATTCTTGCCCAAAGCAGGTCTGTAGGAACCATCAATCAACCCAGGCTATTGCCAAGGCTGATGGTGGCTCTCCACAAATACACAGTCAGGTCCTATTGATGAAGACAGCTTCTGAACAACTCATTGAGCATTGAGAAGTCAAGCCTTCTCACTTAMRRACTAGTGTACATTATACTGGAAGATATAATGCATACCGACAGAGAGAAAAACAAACACCAAATCAGGTACAAACCCTTCCATCTACAATGGTAACCTGACTGTAAGATACATTGGTACAATAGTGGCACAAAGCTTGTGAGAGCAACCAATAACTGACTTGAGTTAAGGCCCACTCCATGACTGGAAGCCAAATGCAGTGTTGCTTGGGTGGCAAATAGCCTGAGAGTAGACAGGTCCCCAGAAACCTAAGGGGAAAATCAAATACTACTCTTTTGCTAAAGGAATATAGCAAAAATTGACTYCTAGTGATATTCTGATATACTCATAGATCTATGTCTTGCTCCATCATTATCAGAGAAGCTTCCTCCTGTAGCAAATGGGAGCAAATAAAGAGACTCCTAGCCTGATTATAAGCAAAGAGTGAAAGACTTGAACAATCATCCCTAAATGGGGCTTCTCCATCAAATCTCTTCCCTGGGGGCTCAGAGAACTCTGCAGAAAAGGAGGCAGAAAGTATGTAAGAGCCAGAGGAGAATAATAACACCCAATGCATCATGGCCTTTTAGAAACAACCAGGCTAACAAACATATAAACTCACAGAGACTGCATGCACAGAGCCTTGGAGCCTTGCATAGTTCTTTGCCAGATCAGGTCCTAGAGCTGAAAGGAGTAGTGAATAAACATCCCTGTCCGTGTCCCTGTCCCTGTCCCTGTCCCCCCTGTCCTTGCTCCTGTGCCTAGCCCTAGCCCTAGCCCTATCACTGAAGGTAGCTCCAATTGATAGTTACTTGGAAATGAAAACAGATTTCTTCAAGAGTCTTCATTGGATGAAACAATGGACTCCTAAAATTAGACCCCATACCCAGCAGTAGATGACCAACAGAGAATGCATTCTTTGTCTCATAATGGAAAGGCTTTATTGTTACTATTATTATTTTTGTTGTTGTTGTTATTCCTATTATTATTATTATTATTATTATTATTATTATTATTTTACCTGATGAGTCTTTTGTGTATATATTATGACTTCCTGTTTTGTTGTTGTGTGGTATTCCATTGTGTATGAATATGATCTCTACCACTATATGTTGTTTTTGTACTCTTTCTTGGGCTCTTTTTCTGTTTGGTTGTTTCATTCTATTCTGACTGTTTTGTTTTTATCATATTGTATTGTTTTCTTGTTCTTTAGATGTCTATTTGTTTCCTAAGAACAGACAGAAAGGAGTCTAGATGAGAGGTCTTAAAGATAGGCCCTATTCCAGCATAATTGRTATCTTTACATGGAGTCCAAGGCACCTTACAGAGGTAGACTCTAGCCTCTCAGAGGAGTAGAGGATGGGGGTGGGGAAAGGATTGTGAGAGGTGGTGACTGGGAGGGGGCCAGTGAATGGGACATAAAGTGACTAAGTAAACAAAATTAAATTAAATTAAAAGAAAATCTCATGAGAAGAAATAGAAGCAAGTAGGTACCACCAGGGAGAACAGCATCATGAAGAACCAAGCCTGCTGGTGTTTGGATGTCAAACTTCCAGCCTCCAGGCTCTGCTCACGATGTGCTTGTGCTGTTTGAGCCACTCCATTGATGCTGTAAGTTGTTATGGCTGCCCAAGCAAACTAATTCAGTTCAAGAGTATAACTGTTGAGTCATATAGTAAGTCCTGTCTGCAGTTTTACAGAGCTGCCAAACTGTTCCCAGTGAACCTTATGTTCACCACAAATGGAAAGGTGTCCCTGTTCTCCAATCCTCATAAAATTCTTTCTCGTGCTTTGCTAGAGACATCTTAGGGGATACATGTATTATCTTATGGTGGTTGTAGCATTTTCAAGTTCACCAAACCTGATACTACCAGSAAGTATCTGACCCAAGTACTAGCCAGACCTGAACCTTACTTATCTTCTGAAACTAGGTATGTTAAGKGTGGTATATTCTTATGCCTGGTGCACACAACGTGTAAATAGCTAATGACATTGAAAAACGTTTCATGTATGCATTGAGTATTTTTATAGCTTCTTAGAGGTATAGTATTCAAGTCCTTTGTTGACTTTAAAATTTGAGCTTTGGTTTGGTTTGGTTTGGATTTTTGGTTTTCTTGGGCTTGGCTTTTGTTTTGGGGGGAGTGATTTTTTTTTAATTTTGTCTGTTTTGTTGTTGTTGTTGYTTTGGTTTGGTTTGCTTTGCATTGTTGAGCTGTAATACTCTTTATTTGTATACTATCCAGTATCAGATGTACAGTTTGGTTATATTTCCACTCATTCTGCAAGTAATTTTTTTACTTGCTTAATAATATCTTTTGATGAACAAACTTCCTTGAAGCAGTACAATTTTTCCCTTTTTCTTTTACTGCTGTCCTTCTGCTATAATATTTAGAAAATCCATTGGCTAATCCAACTTCAGAATATTTAAAATTGTTTCATTCTATTAGATATAGGGTTTYATTCACTCGTACGATGTTATTTTTTGTTTTATACATTTTTATATGTGCATGTACACGTGTGTGTGCATGTACATGTGTGTATATGCATGTGTGTRTATGTGTCTGTCTGTCTATCTGTCTATCTGTGACTGGGTATTGAGTCCAAGGCCTTGTCCATCCTACCTTGACAAATGATCTACATTTGAATGACCTGATCAGCTTTCAGTCCATTTTGAGTGAACTTTACATACGATGAGACATAAGATTCTAAACTCACTCTTACTCATGTGGATAGCCAGTTTTTCTATATTCGTCTGTTAAAATGATTATTATTTCCTCACTAAATAACAGTGACACCTGGCCAAATACACACACACACACACACACACACACACACACACACACACACACAGTACAAAAACTTCTTTGGCAAACATTAGGTGATCCTTAATTATGTGGAAAAATAAGGGAAAGGAATATTCTCTAACTATGAACTTTAGAGGGGAAAGCTGAGATCATTTTTACATGAATTAGATTTGATATTGTGTTGGCTTAGCTTTAAATATTTCTCTCCCAAATTCATCTGAGATTTATTTTCACCTTTATTCTCCTTCTTTTTCTGCTTGAAATAACACCAGTCTGGAAAAATAATGATGTTTGCCTTTTCCTAAGACATGGAAGGGTTATAATACAATTTAAGAAAGAAGGGGTGGGGAAGTCCAATAAGCCATAGAACTAGGCATATTGTTATTCAGTTTGTTGGGTTTAAAGGACAACGAGCTTTTTTGTGGGATCATTTATGAAAGAGAATTCTTTAAAAGGTTATAATATGAATATCCACATATATGAGTTTGATGTTCTTTGTGGCTGAGAAGAGTCAACCCTTTTGAGTAGTAGAATGGGCCTCTTGGGACTGAAACAGTTGATGGTTGCATAAAGTGGCTTGGGTGATGGTACAGGTAGAAGGCTGCTTCCAATTCTATKCCCATTATTGCTCAAGGGCAATGATAATGTGCACATAAAATCTACAGATTGGTCCAGAATGGTACTATAAAGACAGGCTTTTCCTAATCATGTCACCACTTTGTGTCTGCTGGCTTGGATTACAGCCTGCATGGTCAAAGGCAAGACTATAAATGGAAAATGTTGAAAAGCATGTCACATAAGCCAGAGCGATCTTTATAAAACATGTTAATCATATCACCTCAATCAATCCCCCAGTATAAAAATCTTAATGGCTTCCTAGGTGTTTAAAAAAATGTCCTTCTTAAGAGATGCTTGCACACATTGCTTGGTTTTTCATGATGTTTCACAGACATCACTTTCCAACTCTTATACCTCATGTTGTTTCCCTGGGATTGCTAAATCCATTCTTACTTTATGACCCTATGATGCTTTCCTCTGCCTGGAATGCTCTTGCAAATGGGATTTCCATGGGGAGTTGGTTTTGTCATTAGTGTCTCTGCTGTTTGGATTATCTGATTAGTGTTTAACATTGTCAACTTTTCTTAAAAATCTCTCTCTTTTTGGTCTTTCCATCTCTCWCTGTCACTCTGTCTCTTTCTCTCTCTCCTCTCTTCCCATAGAGCTTTATTGATCCACTTACCACCACTTCATCCAGCCCTTAATGTATCTCATTACCAAAAACTATCCAAATAAAGTATCAGTACTCTAGGAGTTCATGTCATTTTTATTTACTTTTACATAGGTCCAAGTGTGTGAAATAGTGAGCAAACAAGACATTTCRATCTCTTATAACAATATACGTAAGACTTCTCAGCCATATATAGTTTTATCTTGTTGTCCCTGGAGCAGTCCAACAAAGCYGTGCCAAGAAATGAATTCCCTGGTCTGACCCTGACATTTCCTTCTAAACCTCTGTTTTCTCAGAATTTTGAATATAAACTTCCCAGACACCTTCCCCACAAGATAGCTAGAGAAAGGGCTGAGTTCAGTCCCAGGGGCTGGCTCCAAGAAAGGTTTAATCCTYGGGTGCTCTTGCAGGTGTTTAGTTAGGTGTGTCTTCAGATGGATATGACAGTTTTTCTCACACTGAGAGAGCATCTGGCTATTTGTAGAAGAGACTATATGACAGAAATTAGTGTTGGCCTCATTTTAAGTCTTCCTTCATCTCAATTTGCAGGGAAGGCATGTGATGAGAAGAGGGACTCTCTGTGGATGAAACATAGGATAAAGGCAGGCATATATGAGGATAAGAGCTAATTTGATAATATGCCTAC
>BDUI01002930.1:69824-84218 GCA_002335545.1 Apodemus speciosus | reverse complement strand
GTGGGAGCTTGTGGAGAATGAGCTCCTGACTCATGGCCAACCGGGAGGGAAGGGCACTGCATACATCCGAAGGGCACAGACCCCTGCTGCCCTGGTTTAGGAAGAATAACCCATATTCGTGTGGTATGGAAAGATGTATGGAACACCATCAACAGTGGGTCCCTCCTGAGACTGGGAGGGAGAATGGGCTGAAAAGAAAGCTTCAATTTTGAGCCTTACTGCACACATACATGTAATCACTGGCAGGTGTCACTTCTATATTAAAAYACACTCTAGCCTAGAGCGTCTTGCTAAGGTAGGTGCCAGGGCTAGGCCTTGAGTTCCCATCAGGGTCCTCAGTGCCAGCAGCATGGGCCCTTAGCCCTGGGCCGAGGAAGAGGGAAGCTAGGGGCCTCTTGGGGCACAGCAGATRAAGACGAGCTTGCTAGAGGAACTCCTGCTAGGTTAAGCCTGACAGAAATTCTGGTAGATGTGGAACAGTGGTGACATCAGGGTATGAGGTTGTCCTCTTCACTGGGCAGACGGAAGCTTAGACCATCCTTAAGGGCTGAGGAAAGAGGTGTGGTTGTGGGGTGACAGTTAAAATAGTTTTACCACCTCAGGGTCAGCCTCATGAGGAGCTTGCTTCCAATCTTTCCCCCTCCTGTCGGGGCAGGTCCTAGAGCTAGCCTTACGTGAGAGGAGCTTGAAGACTGTTTTGTGTTTCTTCCTGGTTTTTGAGTTGGGGGTCTCACCCCATGTAGCCCCAGCTGGTGTCCAGCGCAAGGCAGTCCTGCTTCCTCAGCAGCCCAGGCACTAGGGTCACAGATCTGTACTACCGTGTTGGTCCCTGTTTACATCTCTTGTAGAGCCTAGCATCTGTGGGCGACACCCTGGCGGAAGTGCGGTGTGCTGGCTGAGCAGTCTGACTCGTGCTCTTGGCTCTGCACGCTTCACTTCCTGCCCTTGTCCAGCACCATTATGTTGTTCATGAAGTGTAGCTTCCAGAATTATATGCGACATACTTTATTTACCTCATCCATTCATTCCACCCATTTACTGTTGACTCATTCAGCTAATTATAATTGTGTGTTCATTACTGTGAAGTGCCAGGTGCTGAACGAGGAACTAGGGATGTTGTTGGAAAAGGTGTCCAGAGGCTCGGTTCTCAGGGGTGGGAGGGGAGTCAGGGCTCCAAGGGAGTGTCTTCCGGGAGGAGTAAACAGCTGCCACTTGGGTGTCTTGGCATGGAGCCCTGGATCTGAGAGCCCCTACTCCCATCAGGTAGCCCTGCAGGCAGATGTGTTAGCTACTCCTCCTCAAGCCGAGCCCTGCAGATACTGCTTTCTTTCTTGCTCAGGAAGTGTGTGCTGTAGAGTTTGGGCTGAGGAGGAGGCCATTCTCCATCCACATTGTTGTCAGGGTAGCATCTGTTCTCTCCAGTCTTTTCTGCCTGGCCTTTACATTTTCTGCCTTGGAGAGGTAATACTCCAGAAGATGGGAGATATTAAAAAATAAGGTATAAATGTGAGGATCCCAGGCCACCTAGACCTGGGAGCCAGCCCTTGTGCCAAGGGTCTCAGCACCCACTGAAGGTAGGAGCAAGCCCTGGGGAAGGCCATGTCTTCAGCCGAGCATCCAGGCCTGAGAGTGTGCCCAGGGCCTGCAGCAGGCAGGAGCTGCTGCTCCCCGTTTGCTTTTTAGTTTGTGTACATTGAGGAAAGAAAGCCAGCAAGTTAGCAAGGTTTTCAAGATAGTGTGTGGTCTCTCTCAAGGTTTGTGGCCTCTATTTTGTGTGCTATTTAGGAAGCATTTTCAGTAATTTCATCCTAAGAAGACACCATTATTTTTTGTCTCAGATTAAGATGGTAATTTGGCTGTAACATCCTGATCCCTGTACCCACAGCCCGTTCACTGCTCCCYGAGCCTAGAGGCTTCGTAGGCCATGCTGGCGGTCCTCGGGCTTTTGGCTTCAAGACACGTAGGCCATTGCAGGGGCCGCCAGACCGTGGTTGTGGCGTCCCTTTTGGACACTGATGTGTTGAGTTGTCAAGCAGTCCAGCTGCTTGTCTGAGCTGCTCCTAAGGCAAACGTGGCTTAGCTCTCTGTGCTCACCCTTACTCTCAGTGAGTTGTCTGTTCATGAGGTGGATGTTGTCCGAGTGGAGGCTGTGTGTTTGCAGCAGCAGGGTTCACATGGTAGGGTCGGTCAGGACTCTGTCTCAGACAAATGCTTACGGTTGGCGTGGAGTTGGGGCGATGGGCACCTGCAGAGAAGTGTGAGCTGTGCTGTGAACACAGCCAGGGCCTTCTGAGCTCTGTCCAGGACCAGCTCTGAGGCAGCTCAGTCTCCCATGAGTCTTGGAAGTCAGCCCTAAGTTAAGGACACAAGAATTCTTCAGTTCTTCATTCTCTAATGTGCAATTTACATAGCATTTTTTTTTCTTATTTAAAAAAATACAAAGCTTTTCTCTTTTAATTTCAAAAGTACAAGTTTATTAACTCATGTTGGGTTTTGGGAGTGGGGAGAGTTGAAATTAGGCAAGAATACTGTGGAGAGGCGTGGCTAGTGAGCTTTGGGGGGTGGGACAGCAGCCTGGAGACTGTACTCGGCACACAGCACGTTAGTGAGCAGAGGGAGCTTCCGGAAGTTGGAAGGGTGATTATTTATTTTGCCCGTAAGATACATTTTCATGTTCCTGTTTGTTCCTGTTTCAAATGGCTGACGTTATCTTCAGTTGTTTTCCCTTCTCAAAACACATGTTCTTTTTCCGTAGTACACACTGTGATGCACATTACGGACCTGCACTGAGAGAGACATGCAATGATTCTTCTCAGTAGGATGTCATGATGAACTATGGCCATAGACTCTATCAGGGACAAATAATTGGCCACAGGCAAGTCCTCGGTCTTGGTGCAGTGTGGGAAAGCAGTAGTGGCTGTCAGGCTGGCACCTGTCCCTCTCAAGGTCTTCTAGTTTGCCAGCTTCCTCAGGACCAATTGAGAGAGAGTCCTGACCTCAGTCTTGATGTCCATTGACTGGGGACACGTCTCATATTAAAAAAAAAAAAGTGATGCTTAAAACAGTGCGGCCCACTTCACTGGATGCTCGTGTGTGGTTTGTGACTCCTAGTGAGAGTATTGGTGATGTAAGATGCCATCTCTGCAGTTCCCAGTGGAAGTGGCACTGTCTGTCTGTTCACAAGTCGACGTGCTCTCTGCCGGAGCACACGTGACTGATGCCCACTAGACATTACTTTCTACGGCTCATGACTGTGGCAGTTTAAAGCTCGCTTTGTGTGGTTTTCTGGACTTGAGTTCAGGTTCCACCCTCTTGTATCAGTGAGTCTGTCAGGCTCCACCAAACACAGCAGAGCCGGGGGCTAAGCACCAGGCTTGCCTCTGGTCAGAACACTTCCCGCAGGACATTCTATGGCTGTGGAGTGGCAGTGTTCCCACAGTGCTCAAGACAAGCCTGCTCAGACTGGCACCTTCTCCAGCCTGTTTAGATGCTCCAGGAGCATCTGAAGCCCTGGGTCTTCTTTGCTCTCTGTTTAGTCGTCCCTTGTTCTGGCTATTTGCTTAGTGAACTGTAGTCGTATTGCATGGGTTGCATGAGTGAGCTTGCAGGGTGGGGTGGGGATTCTGGGATCAGCTGGCCTAGGTTCTAACCTATCACATGCCGACAGTGGTTCCTGAAGGCAGGCTGCTTAGCTGTTCTGAATTGCAATTCTGTATTTATAAATTGAAATAATATTCCTCAGTTCACTTGGTCTTTGTGAGGATTAAATAAACTTACTGTTAGCGAAGGCTGTGGAACTGCCAGGTCTTGCAGTCGCTGGTGGTCTGTGCTGAGAGGACACATCATTAATCTAGGCATAGAAGGGGCGTGGACCTACAGTGGTGGGTGTGGTCACCACCTCAGGCCTGGGGTCCGTTCCTGTCATTGTTACCCTTGCTGGATGCTGGGGCAGGTGGAGGTCAGGCTACAGGTAATTGTGTGTGTGTGTGTGTGTGTGTTGGGGGGGTGATGCTAAAGATAACAATTGGAGTTGGAGTGTGAGCTCTAAGTATTGTAGGGGTTGTTACTTGAAGAGTTTTTAAGTTTTTTTTTTCTTGTGTGATAGTTTTCATTTGTGAGAATTTTAGGTTTGCCTCTTTATTGTCAGGTAAGCAAATATGAATTTGTCAAATGAATAAAAGATACATGCAGATGATTACAAGGAAGGAAGGGGTGGGCCTTGCTCGTCCTCAAAGCATTGCCTATGTGGATGTCTGTGGACCACCGCCCATTGGGTTAGAGGTATCATTTGARTCTTTTGAAATTAACATCTAAAAATCTTGTGCTTTGGAGGACTTGGAGAGCCTTTCAGATCCACTCTTTGCCTCCAGGCAAAATAAATAAATAACCAGGTTAATCCTGTGACTTCCCTCCAACTCTCAGAAATTTCAAAGGCAATATATATTGCAAATTTAAAAAACAAAAACTGTCTGTCATTTCAAAGTAAGGGAAGTGCAGCCAGTGGACCTGCAGCTGAAGGACTCAGCTGGCACGCAGAAGGCGGGCTGGCTGACACTAGCCCAAGGGTAGCCGTGGCCCGTGCAGTCTTGCTAACCCTTCTAAGCAGTTCTTGCACAGATTTGAACACGTAGTCAGCAGTCTGCTGAGGTAACTGGACTAACTTGATTTCCACAGCAGGCCTGCTGCAGTCACACCTGCAGCACAGCAACACCCAGCACGCTCACCCTCCGCTTCCTGCCGTCCTGCCTCTCAGTTCTACTGCTGAGAGGCCGCTCCTTAAGGAACTGGTCTCTGACATTACATTTCCGTAGCCAAGTCACGTCAAAGTTGTGTCCACAAGAAAGTCCAAGGAAGTTCAGAAGTGGCACTTGAAAAGATAGGAAYGGAGCTCAGACCCTAGTGTGTCAGAGACAAGCGTGTGACACAGGCACGTGTATTTCCCCTGCCTTTCCACATCCTCAGGGAGGTAGGGCGAGCCACATCCTCACTGACCTCTGATCACCTCTCAATGCCCGTTACTCCCTGTAGCTTGCTGATGACCGCATGGCACTGGTGTCAGGCATCAGCCTAGATCCAGAAGCAGCAATTGGYGTGACAAAGCGGTCGCCTCCCAAGTGGGTGGATGGAGTGGACGAAGTAAGTTTCTGCACGTTTCCTTCTGTGTGTGTGTCTTTAAGTTTGGATGAGAATCTCTGTCATATGAGTCAGTATGGCTACAGTTAAGGTGTGAGTTTGCCCGTCTGTCTACCACACAGTAAAGTGAGGCTGGGTCTGGCTGGCTGCCTGGGAGGTGTGGACTTAGCGTCAGCAGCAGCTACTACTTGAATTATAGAAAGAAATGAAAAACGATGGAATAGGAAGAGTGTGCATTGCTCCTCTTTGTTTTAGATTTATTTATATTATGTCTGGTTTTTCTAGGCAGTGTTTCTCTGTGTAGCCCACGCTGGCTTCGAACTCAAGAGATCCACCTGCCTCTGCCTCCCCAGTGCTGGGATTGAAGGTGTGTGATATCAGCTGTTGGCTTATTTCACTTTCTGTGTATTAGTGTTTTGCCTACAGGTGTATCTTTGTATGAGGTATGTGCCTGTGGCGATCAGAAAGGAGCTTTAGAACATGGGAGTGTTGGGAACTGAACCCAGTCTTCTCTAATAGCAACAAGTTGCTCTTAACTGCTGAGCCATCTCTCCAGCCTCTGTGTTCTTTGTTTTTTCCTTTATAACTTGAATTTTAGAAGTTACTTTTTTGCGTCAGTAGTAAGCCACTAAATTCAAGTGAGTGCAGATTCTGGCGTAGCTAATTGTCTTGACTACAGAGGATGACTGCCAGGCATGAGTGGGAGGCTAGCGAGTTCATTTGTCTAGATCCAGTATGATGTTGGCCGCATCAAGCAGAAGATGAAGGAGTTAGCCAGCCTTCACGATAAGCATTTGAACAGACCCACCCTGGATGACAGCAGCGAGGAGGAACATGCCATCGAGATCACCACCCAGGAGGTCACCCAGGTGAGAACACACACTAGTCCCGGGGAGGTGCAGATCCCACAGCCCGCACCTCAGACTTTGCTCCACTCCAAACGCAGCTGATATTGTCCTGAAACTCTCACTGGCACTTGGAAAAGTCCCAGGCCTATGAGTGACTTTCAGAGTCAGTCTCTCTCTCTCTCTCTCTCTCTCTCTCTCTCTCTCTCTCTCTCTCTCTCTCTCTCTCTNTCTCTCTCTCTCTCTCTCTCTCTCTCTCTCTCTCTCTCTCTCTCTCTCTGTGTGTGTGTGTGTGTGTGTGTGTGTGTGTGTGTGTGTGTTTGTGTGTGGTTTTCTTGGAGGTATAGGCACTATTTTTCAGTTGTTGGTAGATACCACTGTTGAGGTTACAATGTGTAATTGCTATCATACACTAGGACTTGCAACTTCATGCTAAAACACAGGGTTGGGCATTTTAGTGGAAACACGCTTGGACCAATCTCGAGGTGATATGACTGGTAAACACTACTTTAAGCTTTAGTGTTTATGTGTCCAAGTCTCCTTTGTACTTACTTTGAGAGTAGACATCCAAATGTTTGAAGCCAGCTCTGTAGCTGAGTAGCCATGAAATGTTTCTACTTCAGTCTCTGACTCTACCTTCTCATCTGTAAAATGGGCATAAAAGCCACACTAGTACCTGCCTCGCGTAGGAAGTCAAGTAGTCAGACATACAGAACAGGGAGTGAAGTGAAGAGTATCGGGCACACAATCGACACTTTGCAGACAAGTGAAGTTTAGGTAGGTCTTCAGTGTGTGTGTATAAAACCTCTAGTCACCCTCTTCTACCCCTGCAATACACACACACGTGTGTGTGCATGCACACATACACACATCCGACCTGACCTTTCTATACCAGCCTGCAGAACAGGGCGCCTCCTGGCAGAGGCCTTGGCTAGGAGAGGCTTTGATGTAAGCCAGAGCTATTCTCTCAGCTCTTCCATAGGTGCCAGCGTGCTGTGCAGGCCCTGCCCAGCCGGGCACGAAAGGCTTGCTCAGAACAGGAAGAACGGCTACTGCGCAACGTGGTGGCCTCCCTGGCACAGGCCCTGCAGGAGCTGTCCACCAGCTTCCGGCATGCACAGTCCGACTACCTGAAACGTGAGTGCAGGCCTGGTGGAGGGACTCTTGAGTGAGAAGCATTGTGTTTTCCGTCCTCCTGGGGTGTTTCTCGTTCAGCACCTGCCTTGCATCGTTAACAGCTAGTTAGGCACAGTCACACCTTTGAGCAAGAGGAAGCTGCCTCCCTAGGGGACCCTTGCTGTGGAGAGAAGGCCTGGCTCCTGGTGCCGTGGCACAGACAGTTCCTGTCCAGGTGAACAGCACTCAGCCCTGGCTGTGCATAGACTTGGGAAGTCAGTGTTGTATAGAAGCCTTGTTGATGTGACATTGGCTCTGTAGGTTTTGATGATGTGTCAGAGCCAGTTCCTCCACATAGCGACATCTGCATGGCCCTTGGGACCTGAAAGCAGGGTGCAATCTTGCATCAGCTTACCCTGGTTCTGGGTTTTCCTGTATGTCATTGTAAAGGATAGAACCCACTTCCTCCGAAGCCTTGCTCCCTTTCCCACATATCTGCCTTCATTTCATTCCTCCGGATTCTGATTAGAATGCTTCGTGGAGCGTCTCCAGAAGAGAGATGCTGATGTGGTGTAATGTCCTATAACAGCAGCTAGAGTGACTTTCTGTCTCACTCAGAGACATCTCGATGGTTGTGTCCTGTCTGTCTTGGCATCCTGTGACTTGGGCATTTAGAGAGTGGCTGCCCCGAGTACCCTGAACACTCGCATGCTGTTCAATGCTTCAACACAAGCAAGGCCCCCTGTGGAGGTGGGCTTCCTTAGACCTGTTAGGGGCCTCCCCTTGCTGTGGGTTTTACTCTTAGACAGCCTTTTTAATGGTAGAATAGTAGCCATACACGTTCAAGTAAAGTGAGCTCCTGTCTGCCAGGCATGAAAAACCGAGAGGAGAGGTCACAGCATTTCTTCGACACCCCAGTACCACTCGTGGATGATGGAGAAGATGCTGCTCTATATGGTCAGGTATGTGAAGGGCCAGGCGTCTGCTGCCGCTTTCCTGAGCTCCTGGCCCCCGCGCAGTGCATGTGGGTGGCCGCTGTCTCCTTGGTATGGCAGAGCAGCGTGCTGGGCCTCCCTCCTAGTCTCACAGAGAGGCCTGCAGCATGCACAAAGCCATCCTGCAGCCTAGTGTGGCTGCAGACGCGGCTGCTTCCTGGACCCCCACGTCAGCTGCTGTGTTATGTACCATGCTGTTTGGGGCTTGAAGGGCCTTGCTTCTTGTCTTGGAAATAAGTTATCTGTTGCCAAATGCTTTATAAAAATATTTTCAGAATTTGTTTTCTCTGAATGTTGTCTAAACTAGCCTGCCACGGCTTTCCTAACTGGGAGACTCTTGTTTGGACAGGGTTTCACGGATGACCAACTGGTGCTGGTAGAGCAGAGCACACTGATGGTGGAGGAGCGGGAGCGGGAGATCCGTCAGATTGTACAGTCCATTTCAGACCTCAATGAGATCTTCAGGGACTTGGGGGCCATGATTGTGGAGCAGGTGTGTGCCCTGCAGGGTGCCATGCCCACCCTTCCTCATGGTCCTCACATCCTGTCCCCAAGTTGGGGAAATGTTTAAAGGTGTGCTTCTCACACCTAATGTGTTGGTGTGAATGTGTGCGGTTGTTTGCAGGTAACGTGGGTTACTATCGTTCCCTGTGAATCTGGGGAGGGTGTGCGTGGATCCTTTGGAGGCCTGGCGGACTCTGACCAGGCCTGGCCTGACTCTGCCCGTGTATAATTCCCTTCTGACAGTGGTAGATGGTTGTGTAATGGCTGTTGGAGCCACCAGCTTTTAAGTAGAATTACATCGTCTATTCATTGCTACAATCTGATTAGGGCTTTTTATTACCTTGCCAGCAGGGATTTGTTTGGGTCTTGGTCCCATGAAACCAACTAAAGAGTGTTGAGGCAACAGCAGAGCTGGCCGGTGACTGCCGCTTCCTGGCCCAGCCTCCATACTTCCTGTGGGACCCAAGAGACTGGACGGGTTAATCACCTGGCCTTGAGTCCCAGGCTGTCATTTCAGACAGTGATTAGAGCAGCCATGGTGGTGGGATCTTAGTGTCCTGGCCAGATCCAGGGAGTCATCAGCGAGAGAAGGGAAACCAGGCTTCCTTGCTCCCGGACAGGTTTCTAAGCCTTAGTCCGTCCAATGGTGGCGTGTCTACACCTACAGAGGCTAAGTCACAGATAGAGTCCGTCCAATGGTGGCGTGTCTACACCTACAGAGGCTAAGTCACAGGTAAAGACCTGGCTTTGTTTCTCACTGCTGCTGACACAGTGCTCTGTGCAGAGTGCGCTAAACTGTTCGTGGGTCTGACACTGCCCTGGTGTGGGTCCTGAGATCTGTGATATGCGTGTCTCGGGGTGGCAGTTCAGGCTCCCCAGCTGTAATTACTGACCATCTGTACTGTCTCTTATTACTCAGGGTACAGTCCTTGATAGAATTGACTATAATGTTGAGCAGTCCTGTGTCAAGACTGAAGATGGCTTGAAACAGCTTCACAAGGTACTGCCGGGTCTCCTCCTCTGTCACGCAGCTTGAACCTAGACACATAAGGTCGAGATGGACTCCATTGTCTCACTGGGAGTAGCTGTGAGCTCACTTTCCTGCTGCAGCCCTGAGTCAGGCAGACCACACCCTGAGATCAGACCAAGCTGGCACCTCTTCTGTGGGGCCTGGGCTTTCTTTCCTGTTCCAGAAGCTTTGCTGCGTGCTTGGGGGTTTACTGCTACTGCTGCTAACTTCGGGTGTGGGGCTCACTTCTGACGAGTTACTGGGGGAAAACTCAACAAGGCTAAAAACTGTAGTTGTTTCTGACTGTGTCACCTGTAGAAACGTTGGTGGAAGTGAGGCGGGTTGCACTCCCGTGGATGAGGGCCTCTTTCATGGGGTTGCATGCTTGTTTTAGTTTTTGTTTTTAAGAAGTTGGTAGAAGTCATTTTAGAAATCCTGTAATTGTTTGTTAGAAATGGGCTCGTGGACACCGAGGTGGTATGTGTGGGTGGGCACGTGACTCCTGGCTGTAGATTCAGTCAGTCCTGTCCACCTTCTTGTCGCTGAAGCCCACTGGTACTTCTGGCCCTGGGATGAGCATTTTCCCAAGTTATGAGCAGTCACTCCATCTTACGTTACCATGGTCCCCGGTTGCAGGGTCCCAGCCCTGTGGCCACCCTTCCTAACCTCAGCAGGGATGTCTTGTTTAGTAGTATTTGGAGTACTAGAGAGGCCAGCCTGTGTCTCACAAGCTAAAGCTGCCCCCGCTTCTCGTAGGAAGAAGGTGTGACCTGCTGCTAAATTACCCATAGGCTCTGAAGTTTAAGTCACAATAGGGAAACATGCTTTGTGTTGTGGTGTAGACCAGGAGTCGACGTCTCTGGGAGAGACCGGATCGCACACACCGGATCGCGAAGACTTTGGTTTTGGTCTGGAGTTATTTGAGTTTTCCCAGAGTGTTGGGGTTGCTGTGAGGAATGGTGCTGTCCCCAGTCCGCACTGTGGGAAGGCAGTTGAGACTTAGGAGTGGCTCTCATGGGCCATTTCTCAGGGTGGCTTCCTGTCCTGTTTCTGGGTGGGGAGGAGCTTTTCTGGGTGGCTGGTGGGTTCCCTAAGGGTGGGCAGCTGCCAGTGCCAGTAGTCCCTGAGCATGGCCTCCTTCTCTGAAGGGTCTGTGTTTCTGTACCAGCACACACTGATGTGTGTGGGTTCCCTGGTGCTTCTGTAGGAGAGAAGGGGTGCAGGTGAGCGGTATGTGTGAGTGCTGCGTGGGGGGGGGTGGTGAGCAGATGGGTCTTCGGAAGCCCCTCTGTGCATCCTTAGTCCGGGGGCAGGGGTGGTGTGTGTATACACGCACGCACGCWCGCCATTGTCCATTTCTTCCTCAAACAATGAGATGTTCTGCTTCCAGGTTCAGAGGAGGTGACTGCAGAACCTCTTGGGTCACTGGTTCCATGCTTTCTGGTCAGCCTTTCCTACACAGGGAAGAAAGACAATGTTCATTTGTCCTGGGCATGGGGGCCTCCTCGAAAATGCGGAGTAGGAAGTGGTAGGCCCAGTGTAACTTGGTGTCTTTTGGCCTCTGTCTTCACACTAGATCCCAGTGTGAACCAGGGTCTTGGTGGTTGATATCACACTGCAGGAGTCTTTTTTTTTTTTTTTTTTTTTTTTTTTTTTTTTTTTTTTTGGTTTTTCGAGACAGGGTTTCTCTGTGTAGTCCTGRCTGTCCTGGAACTCACTCTGTAGACCAGRCTGGCCTCGAACTCAGAAATCCGCCTGCCTCTGCTTCCCAAGTGCTGGGATTAAAGGCGTGTGCCACCACCGCCCGGCGCAGGAGTCTTGTCTATCCAGTGAGGTTCGGCTTGTAGTGCAGACTTGAGACCCTCCTGCAGATCCAAGGCTTGGGAAATAACACCTTCCCTCCCTCCTCTTTTGTAGGCAGAGCAGTACCAGAAGAAGAACCGGAAGATGCTTGTGATCTTGATTCTAGTTGCCATCATCGTAGTCCTCACTGTGGTCCTCATCGGTGTAAAGTCTCGCTAGTGGCACCAAGTTCTTGAGGGTGCTACTGCATGGACTAGTCGGGTGTTCGGGTGTGGCTGGTGTCCCTCCCGCCGCTGCACTGTCTAAGAGTGCACCCACTGCTCCGTCCGGCAGTGCGCAGCGGCCTTCCAGGGGACGCCTTCCAACCAGGGGGCTGGCGGGTAGGCGCGGCCACGTTTTCCATCTCTGTCAGAGTCTGAGGACGAGATGCTGTTGCCGAAGAGACTGGCCTACGAGCGACTGAAATGTGACCRTGTGCTTTAGCGAAAGGCGYGGCAGGGCTACCCACATTGCCCGTGCTCCGTGCCGTGTACGCATGCTCATCTTTAGCACTCATGTCTGAGCAGCATGTTAAATAATTTTTGGGAAATTTTTTTTTAACCATCTGGTTTTTAAGAAGTTTGGTACCAAAAATTTATGAGTGTAGAGGCAATGCCTCTTCATCTTCCCAGCTGAAAACAAAGCAAGAAGTCCTTCAAGGATTTATAATCTGTTCCCATTAACTTAATTTAGCTTTCCATCACTGTTAACGATCAGAGTAACAAAGTGTGAAAAATAAGAAACCATCATTGATGTTAATTAACACATTTAGACGGGCCAGTTAAACCAGCTTCATCGTTTAAATCAATCGTAAGTAGCATATTCCTCATTGAGAATTTTGCCTTGCATTTTCTACTGTAAACCAAGAGGGGTTACTAAGCCAAACCGCCTGAATCAGAGATTCGGTCATTTGAACCAGCCTCACATTACAAGAAAGCTTAACAGTGTCACGAACTAGATTGAGCCAGTGTGTCCCCAGCCATCCTTCCTCAGTCCATTACTTACATTCTAGCTACGTAATGACCTGTCCAAACCTGACTCCATTTAATGAACTGTGAATTTACACAGAGGCCATTTTAAATGGGTCACCCCATTTAGGATTAGTGGATCTCAAATTATTAACCAAACATCACTCCATTTTAAAGTAAAATATTCTACACATGATTTGATTTATCGACTCCTCCATTGCCACTTAGCAATGCCCAGAAAGCGGGTGTATTCCTGAGGACAGTGAGAACCTCAACTAGGGAAACCCTGTGTGTATGTGTGTTCTGAGTGTTTCTTTGCGTGYGTGCGTGYGTGCGTGAGCACATCGTGCATATCAGGTCGCCAAAGTAGGGTTCTGCTCACCTACCTGTGAGCTCTATGGTGCTCGTGTGCTCTGCAGAGCTAGAGCCATACGGACCAGACTGATGGAGCTTTGAAGGGTGCGCATCTATCTCACTTGCTCTGTTTGCATCAACACTGCTGGAATTTTAGTGGTCTTTGTGTAATTGTTGATGGCTTGAAAAAACTGTCTCTTCCTCTTTTAAATTATTTAAACAGTGTGGTCCTGTTAAGTGTGTTACATTTTTATTTGGACCAGGCCTATGAAATGCCTCTCTGGGATTCATAAAAGGGTTTCTCAAAACTTCAGCTCAGACCTAGAAATGGAGTCATGTGGACCCATCATGAGCTCACCCCCCACCCCCTGCCGGGGCCGTGGGGTAATGGGATCTAAAGGATTACTGGATCCTTTGGCAGTGTCAATAGAGAGGGTTGGAAAAAGAGGAGGCAGCACCTACCCCACCACTTCAGAATCGGGGAAGGGGCTCTACCAGCTCCTCAACCTCTGAGGTTAGACAAGCTGTTCCTGGGTAGACTGGTCAAATTAGGGGACCTGCTTCAAGCAATCTGCGGAAATCATGCTGAGTAATTGTGAAAGCCTTGAAGAAAAGTGACCTTTAAGAAAGGATCACTATTTATTTATAATTTATTTCCCTGAATAGATTTTATTTTAGCAGGGCCATTGGTTTTCTCCCAACCCATCTGGTTAGAAATTGTCCCAAGGACCTGTGGGGAGAGGGACTGTCTCCTTCTGCCTGAAGGCAGTGTGGTGCTGGTCTGGACCCAAGCCTCCCTGGTAGGTGTCCTTAGAGGGCCTGGGTACGGGCTGTGCCTGGCTGCAGTGCTTTATGCTCTCGCTCCTTGGGGTCCCACTGCCATTTTCTGTTGAGCCTGTTCTGGGGGAAAGATGAGAAAGAAGCCTTTGAAAAGTTAGTCTCCGTGCCCTGGTAGGTCCCTCGCAGTAATTGCTTTTGGAAGAGGACTCTTGTACCTGCTGACAGCCACTGTCTGTGCATCCATCCTTCCCTTCAGTCTGCCATGGAGGTGACAGTCACACAGACACATCTCTCCCTGGGCCTGGGAAGCGCCTTGGCGAAGAAGCCCAGCCTCTGGACATCGGCTCCCTCCGCTGCCCTGCTGGCTCTTGCAGAGGTGGGGTGGAAGGGGAGAGGGAAAGAACTGTTGCTCCTTCGGGCCCTGATCTTTCCTAAGACTGGCATAAAATTGCTGCTTGCCATTCTGTTTGTTGGTGGCGGGGGGTACGTTGGGGTGCTGACCGGGCCCACTATGTGAAGCAATGTGTGTCTAATTTAACGGATGTACCACTTTCTCTGCTAATCGAGAGAGCATTATTTATTTGTTTTGACACAGTGCTTGCAGTGTTTCATCCCAGCTAATGGCTTCTTAAAGGTAATAAAACCCTTCAACCTAATTGGTCAGATAAGACTTTTTCCTTGTATGCTTAAATAAAGCAATTAGTGAAATGCTTCTATCCAAAATGACTTTTTTTTTTTGTCCTTTTTTTTTTAAAAAAAAAAAAAAAACTAATTTACTGTTACTGGAAACTTTTTGTACAATAAAGCAATCTCGGAGATTGAAGAGCATCCCGCACTCCTGGTATTAA
>BDUI01002930.1:28709-55515 GCA_002335545.1 Apodemus speciosus | reverse complement strand
TGTGTATGTGTGTGTGTATGTGTTGAGATCAGTGTGAGTGGGTGCCTCTTAGTCAACCTCTTAGTCAATGGACACGTTATGGATGTTGGTTTGCACCTTGTAGATACGGGACTAGAACTCTGGTCCTCAGGCGCTGCAATAAGCGCCTTTTCCCGCACAGCCATCTTGTTTGGCTAGTTTTAAAGGCTGATACTAGAGAAGAAATGCAGATTAAAATTGACATAAAAGACTRAGCTCCAGCCCCAGGCCTGGAGTTGTCAAAACCTGGGCAATGTAGGGTAGCAGTTGACTCCTTTCAAATGACTTCCTCCCCACATTGTCATCTTTTCCTCTCCAACACAGGCGACAAAGTGCAGAGGCAGCTTGCTCTGCTGAATGGTGACCTTTCCGGGCGAGTGTTAGGCTGAGGAGGCGGCCTACACGGAATAAAGGGGGGATCTGAGTGCCTAATCCTCAGGCCCAGTAGCCACGGCCAGTCCCTGGCAAGTGCGGCTTCCTCGAGTCCAGGAACCTACTGGAAGGCGAGCCAGGGTAGCAGCCGAGCGGGAGCGGTTCCAGGGGCTCGCGCGCCACTCGTCCCCAACGGAGGCCCGGAAGGCGCAGTGCGGCCCGCGCCCCGCCTCCGCCGGCGCCCCCTCGCGCCCCGGGTGGGCCCTGCAGGGCGGCGCGGCCCGGAGGCGGCGGGGAAGGCGGGGCGCCGAGGCCGGGCGGGCCGGGGCGGCGCCGAGCCGGGCCGGAGCAGGGTGCTGGGCGGCCCGGCTGGGGTCGCGGGGGCGGGGGGGAAGATGGCGAGCGTGGGGCTGCAGTTCCAGGCGAGCGCCGGGGACGCGGACCCCCAGAGCCGGCCCCTGCTGCTGTTGGGCCAGCTGCAACACCTGCACCGCGTGCCCTGGAGCCACGTCCGCGGCAAGCTGCAGCCCCGGGTCACCGAGGAGGTGAGCGGGCCGCGGCCGCCATGCGCCTGCCAAGCCCAGGCCCTGGGACACAGGCCCCGCCTCGCCCGCGCGCCCCGCCGGGCCCAGGGCGCAGGCCCGCGACAGGCCTGGCCGTCTGTCCCCGAGGCCCTGGCTGCAGCGAGGCCCGGCCTGGGTCGCCGGCCCGCCTGGGCCGAGCCACCTGCTTCCGCGCCTCCGGGCCCGGCCTTGCAGAAGGCCCAGTGGCGGCTTTCCGCGTGGCCTCTGGCCTCGAGACCCGCTTCCATGGATACTGGCCAAGGCGGGCCCAGGAGCCGCTCCTCCAAGTGTTTGAAGCAGAGGGTCCCCACAGGCCTTGCCCGCGCGAGGCGCAGCCCCGCGAGGGTGCTAGGGGGCCGGAGAGCCACACAGCTGCCTGGTGGCGGCGCCCGGACGAGCAGGCGTGGCAGGCAGGGCACATCTAGCCACACAGCACACGGTTTTGAAGCCCCGTCTGTCTCGTGTCTCCCTTCCGATCTAGCTCTGGCAGGCAGCTCTGGCCACGCTCAACCCCAACCCCACAGACAGCTGTCCCCTCTACCTGAACTGCGCCACAGTGGCAGCTCTGCCTTCCAGGGTGAGCCGGCATAACAGCCCTTCGGCCGCCCACTTCATCACCAGGCTCGTGAGAACCTGCCTGCCGCCTGGACCGCACCGGTGYATCCTGGTGAGTGCTGGGCCCTTGAGTGCGCCTCGGCCCCTGGCCCACCCCAGGCAGAGCAGGCTGGTCCATGCCATGCCCCATGCTAGCCCCGCAACCACCGAGCAGTGATCTGCGCCAGAGCAGAGATGCCAGCCTAGATTGCTCGAGGCCCRGGCTTATGCCTGGGCGCCGCTCGCCTTTCTGGGAAAGAGTGGACAGCATCTGGTGGCCGGCATCTTTCCCGCGCAGCCTCGGGGTGCTGTGCGGTTTGTAGAGCTGGTGTGGGGGGAGTCCTGGTGGCGTCCCTTCGCGGCTCCAGCCCCACCTTGCTGCTCTCTCACTACAGATGGTCTGCGAACAGCCTGAGGTCTTCGCCTCGGCCTGTGCCCTGGCACGGGCCTTCCCRCTCTTCACACACCGCTCAGGGGCATCCCGGCGCGCAGAAAAGAGGACGGTCGTGGTGGAGTTCTTCCTGGTGGGACAAGACAATGGCCCAGTGGAAGTGTCCACCTTGCAAGTGGGTGTCTGGAGGGAGCACTGCCTCCTGGGAGCTCAGGTGGAGAGCTCCTCCCTTCTCTTCCCCAGGGAAGGGCTGCAGTGCTTTCTGGGGGCCCATAAAAGGGTCCTGTTGTGTTGTCTGTTCAGTGCAATTGTGGTTTGATTATACACGGTTGTCCCTTAGGTGGGGAGCACTTTTGCAAGGTGGGGAGCACCTTTATGTTAGGTGGGGAGCAGCACCTTTGTGTGTTAGGTGGGGAGCACCTTTGTGTGTAAGGTGGGGAGCATCTTTATGTGTTAGATGGGGAGAACTTTTAGTGTTAGGTGGGGAGCACCTTTGTGTGTTAGATAGGAAGCACCTTTGTGTGTTAGGTGGGGAGCACCTTTGTGTGTTAGGTGGGGAGCACCTTTGTGTGTTATATGGGGGGCACTTTCATGTTAGGTAGGGAGCACTTTAATGTGTACGCTCTCACTGGAGCCTTAGAGGAAACCATTGACAGCCTGTCAGTCAAGGGAGGCACCTGATCTAGGCTGCCTTCCCAGAGACCAGCTTGTCCCTCCACTTTGGCTTCAGGAAGGCTGTCACTTGAGCCTCAAGCCAGCCCCCTACTCCGGGGCTTTGTCCTCTGTCTCCCTGATGGAGTTAAAAGGGGGCGGTCCTCCGGGTCTGCCATCTTGGGTCAGCTCTCTGTTTTTGTAAACAGTCTAGTTGCTTTGCTTGTTTTAACCCCCTTTCTYTACCGACCCACCCAGACCTAGTTTGGGCCCCTACTCTGTTTCTGAGGGCCACCCGATGTGTCCCTCTGTCCATCCCTCCGTGGAGCATGCCCACCGGTTCTCAAGCCCCTTTCCCCAACAGGCCTTCACCCTCTTACATTCTCTTTCCGAACTCTCTGGCCTTCGTGTCTCCACTCTGCAAGGTTTCCACTACCTGTGGTCCTCATCTGGCAGTGGACWGTCTGCTAATTCTAGGGGTCCCTTCTGGGCTTCCATCTCACCTCCTTCCAGGCCCCAGTGTGSAGACCTGAGCACAGCCCTCCCTTCTCCCACGTACGGCTAACCCTGGCCCTTCCATCCCTTCTGCATGGCTTTCTAGCCTCCCACGGTGAATCCCTGCACCCCACAACTCGCCAGGCGTGCTCACGTCTGGGCACTCTGTGGTGATGAGTGTCAACTCTCCAGGCGTGCTCATGTCTGGGTGCTCYGTGGTGATGAGTGCCTCCTCTGTTTTCTCATCAGGGTATCCCCACAACCCCCACYCCTAGAGTTCTGGATCCTGTGGACTTTGACCAGTTGCTTTGTCCTTGTCTCTACTAACATTTCTCCCAGTCTTTGGAGAGTTCATCCTGCCATGTCGCAGACCTCATATAAACACAYAGAGAAGAAGCAAGCGGATGTTGCTTTTCTTGTCAGTGAAACCGAGGCTGGAATGCTCTTCACTCTCAGTCATTGCTTAGTGAGAACTGTGTGGAGGGTCTGCAGGGTTAGACGGCCTCCCTTGAGGCCAGTCCTCGGCCCAATACACATCCCACGCAGGCCACCGACTGCTGACAGGTGGCAGGGGCTCACAAGCACAGCTCATATCTGAGCTGTCAGCTCCCAGGCCTCTACACGGAGCCTTCGAGGTTTAATTACCTGGGACAGGCAGCGGCTCTTGTGATGGTCAGACAGCGGGGGCGGTGGCCGGCTGGCAGAATCGACTTGAGCCTGCCCTCCTGACATATAAGTCCGGGGGAGGTGATGATGAACTGCAAGCTAAAGCCCTGCGCCCCCRCAGGCCCCTTAATATCTGTTTCTTCCGGCCAGCACAGAGGCACTGACACAGTCCGTTATCTCTGGCTTCTGGGCTTTCGGTACATGAAGGGATTAAATGGAGGTGGAGGCATGCTCACGTCAGCTAAGAGGAAGGCCCTATGGCAGAGAAAGATGGATGGGCAGGGGTCTAGGGCTGGGGTGGCTCTGCACAGACCTGGAGCCACCCGTCTCTGGATGCATCTAGCATCTGCAGACCCCATTGGGCTGTTCCTGAGTTGTCCTTAGCACGCAGCCAGGAGTCTGGTGGGGTCTGTTGTCTCAAGCGCCTGTCCTCTCCTGGGTCCTCTGAGGCTAATGAGTTCTCTAAGACAGAACATGGTCCCTTTCCTTCTACAGCAACTATAGGATCTATAGGGTCTTCTGTGCCCTAGTAGACCATTCAGTGACAAGGAGGACAGCATGACAGACCTCTGTTCCCCCAGAGGACTCGTGGAAAGCGCCTTCTCAACATTGTAGGGCGATGTGTTGAGGGATCCCCAAAGCACGCGCTCCCTCCACGCCATGCCTGTGAACAGCCTGGCGCATTCGCCTAGACTCCTGTGTCTTCGATGTGTGTGGTACTCGGGGACCTGGATGGGATGGGAAGAGAACATCTCTTCCCACCCTGCCCATGGGCCCCAGCGATGACCTCCGCTCTTCCTCCCTAGTGTTTAACCAATGCCACGGAAGGCGTCCGACTAGCCGCTCGCATCGTGGACACGCCATGCAATGAGATGAACACGGACATCTTCCTTGAGGTTTGTGGCCTCATCCCGCTAAGCTGAGGTGGGATGGTCTTCAGATCACAGAGATGGCAAGAAAGCCATCCATTTTTTNAGACCTGAGCACAGCCCTCCCTTCTCCCACGTACGGCTAACCCTGGCCCTTCCATCCCTTCTGCATGGCTTTCTAGCCTCCCACGGTGAATCCCTGCACCCCACAACTCGCCAGGCGTGCTCACGTCTGGGCACTCTGTGGTGATGAGTGTCAACTCTCCAGGCGTGCTCATGTCTGGGTGCTCTGTGGTGATGAGTGCCTCCTCTGTTTTCTCATCAGGGTATCCCCACAACCCCCACYCCTAGAGTTCTGGATCCTGTGGACTTTGACCAGTTGCTTTGTCCTTGTCTCTACTAACATTTCTCCCAGTCTTTGGAGAGTTCATCCTGCCATGTCGCAGACCTCATATAAACACAYAGAGAAGAAGCAAGCGGATGTTGCTTTTCTTGTCAGTGAAACCGAGGCTGGAATGCTCTTCACTCTCAGTCATTGCTTAGTGAGAACTGTGTGGAGGGTCTGCAGGGTTAGACGGCCTCCCTTGAGGCCAGTCCTCGGCCCAATACACATCCCACGCAGGCCACCGACTGCTGACAGGTGGCAGGGGCTCACAAGCACAGCTCATATCTGAGCTGTCAGCTCCCAGGCCTCTACACGGAGCCTTCGAGGTTTAATTACCTGGGACAGGCAGCGGCTCTTGTGATGGTCAGACAGCGGGGGCGGTGGCCGGCTGGCAGAATCGACTTGAGCCTGCCCTCCTGACATATAAGTCCGGGGGAGGTGATGATGAACTGCAAGCTAAAGCCCTGCGCCCCCRCAGGCCCCTTAATATCTGTTTCTTCCGGCCAGCACAGAGGCACTGACACAGTCCGTTATCTCTGGCTTCTGGGCTTTCGGTACATGAAGGGATTAAATGGAGGTGGAGGCATGCTCACGTCAGCTAAGAGGAAGGCCCTATGGCAGAGAAAGATGGATGGGCAGGGGTCTAGGGCTGGGGTGGCTCTGCACAGACCTGGAGCCACCCGTCTCTGGATGCATCTAGCATCTGCAGACCCCATTGGGCTGTTCCTGAGTTGTCCTTAGCACGCAGCCAGGAGTCTGGTGGGGTCTGTTGTCTCAAGCGCCTGTCCTCTCCTGGGTCCTCTGAGGCTAATGAGTTCTCTAAGACAGAACATGGTCCCTTTCCTTCTACAGCAACTATAGGATCTATAGGGTCTTCTGTGCCCTAGTAGACCATTCAGTGACAAGGAGGACAGCATGACAGACCTCTGTTCCCCCAGAGGACTCGTGGAAAGCGCCTTCTCAACATTGTAGGGCGATGTGTTGAGGGATCCCCAAAGCACGCGCTCCCTCCACGCCATGCCTGTGAACAGCCTGGCGCATTCGCCTAGACTCCTGTGTCTTCGATGTGTGTGGTACTCGGGGACCTGGATGGGATGGGAAGAGAACATCTCTTCCCACCCTGCCCATGGGCCCCAGCGATGACCTCCGCTCTTCCTCCCTAGTGTTTAACCAATGCCACGGAAGGCGTCCGACTAGCCGCTCGCATCGTGGACACGCCATGCAATGAGATGAACACGGACATCTTCCTTGAGGTTTGTGGCCTCATCCCGCTAAGCTGAGGTGGGATGGTCTTCAGATCACAGAGATGGCAAGAAAGCCATCCATTTTTTGTTGTTTTTTTTTTTTTTCTGTACATTTTGCGGCCTGGATGTTTTCATCAAATCCTAGTGTCCATTTTGCTCTAGAAGGTTAGCAGCCTCAGCTGAGGGCGTGGTTAAGATCGTCCTCACTGGGACCATCCGTAGGCCTGAGACCAGCTGCAGGAAACGGAGCGTGCAGGGCCAGTCTTCCCCTCTGGGCTTCATCATGAGCAGCACAGCCACTGGCCTCCACGGCGGTTCCTCTCCCACCATGAAGCCGTGGATAGACTCATCGTTGGCGCGAAGCCCAGCCTCGCCTTGAGTTGAGCTTTTTTCAAGTGTCTCGTGTTGTTGTTTTTTCCATGAATTCATCCAGGAGATTAGCCAAGTTGGAAAGGAGCTGGGGATCTCCCCCACCATCATCCGCGATGAACAGCTGAAGACCAAAGGATTCGGAGGTGTGTAGAGCTGTCCAGGAGACGCTGGGGGGAACCTGGGTGGCGGGGCTAGTGTTGGGAGCATTTGCCACAGGGTCTTCAGCCTCATCCTGTGGGGACCTGAAGGAATGGAATCAGCCCGGGTCCCAGGCCAGGACCGGAGCTTGGGAGACAGAGCATCCCTGGGGGAGGCAGAGGCAGCCTTCCAGGTTCTGCTGCTGATCCTGGGAATCACTAGACCCACGTCCTTCCTGTCTTCTGTCTCCCAACTCCCATGCCCTTGCTCAGAGCCAGCTCAGTGAGGCCTTCCGTTCCTYGATTACACACGTTCTTGGTCACTCTCAGGGTCCCAGTAGATAGTGTTCTCACATAGAACATATTTCCTGAGCCAGTCATGCCGTGGGGGTTGTCCTGGCCTACACGTCTCTCTTAAAGTGACCCCCTTCCCTGATCTCTACATACCTAGGAACTAGAGGGGAAGGCTGGGCTGTCTCGAGGTGCCTTTTAGACTGAGCAGGCAAAGGTTACTGCTTTCAGGGATTACGAACAAGGTCCGGGCTCAGGCCACAGCTTCTTGACCACACCCCTCTGCTGACTTGGGGTTTCATCTGCCGCAGCCATGTGAAGACACCTGTAGGCTGCTGCCTGGCCTTAGGGCTGGGGACAGGGGTAATACTGGTCAGACTGTGTCCCCCCGCCCCCATTGGGTTCTCTCCAAAAGACAACTCACACTGTGGCCAATGTCCACCTCAGAGTAAGGTGTCTGGGGACAGAGTTGGGAAGCATGACCAAGCAAGATGTCCACCTAGTCTCCAGAAGGCCTTGTCACATGTGCCAAGTCCTGTTACAGACGAGGCCCCCAAGCTCCCCGATTGAGGGAAGGAGAATTGCAGGATGGGAATGCTCACCRGTGGCTTCACTGGGGCCAGCTGTCAGAGCCCTGCCAGCCCCCACACATTAACCACAGAAYCACGCCATGGCGGCGGCCATTTTTGTTGGGGAGTTTCTCTGARGAGGTAGCAGTCGCAGTGGACAGGATGAGTAGGAGTTTGCCAGACAGGCATTTTTGCCCTCCTTGTGGTTGTGCAGGGCACCTGGATGCATAGCCTTTGTGCTCAGGTAGTCACCTCTTTCTTTGGGAAGATGGGGCGTGTAAGCAAAGATTGATAGGGCAAAGGCCATGGAGCTGCAGAGGAGGAAGGCTCCGCCCAGCACAGGGCGGGCAGAGGGACCTTCAAGTGTCACTCAGTAAGTCTCTTCTGTTCACCATGGCATCATACCATGTTTTTCCCCTCTGTAGTCATAGCCGTGGGGATGGATCTGCCATCTCCCATCCCACACTGGCCCCTAGCAGGAGCGGGAAGGGAGATCCATCGGCTTGGTTGCTCAGCAGGGGAAGTATGGGCTAGTCCAGCGCCAGAGTCTGCAGGGCCCCAGAGAGTYYCCACCRGTGCGACAGGCAGCTCACTTCTTCTTCCCTACACAGGAATCTACGGGGTTGGCAAAGCTGCCCTCCACCCACCCGCTCTGGCCGTCCTCAGCCACACCCCTGACGGGGCCACCCAGACCATTGCCTGGGTAGGCAAGGGCATCGTCTATGACACCGGCGGCCTCAGCATCAAAGGGAAGGTGAGATGCGGGTCTCGGTGCAATTCAGACTGGCACGTTCAAGCACCCAGTGCATCTAGTATCAGGAGTGGGCGATTGTTTTATTTAAAATCCCTCCTCTTCTACCCAACACAATTATTTCCAGGACTACTCAGGAAATGGAACTAATAATACAAGTTTAAAAATAACCCCAATAGCAAATAATTCTCTTTTATTGAATTCCACACATATTATCTTGCCAGTTGAAAATTTAGAAAAGAAAAATATTCCAATCCAAATAGAGAGAGAGGCAGCATATTAACACTTCAAATCTCATTAGTGTATTTTAATAGGGAAAAGACCCACAAAATAAGTGTCCATCTCTGTCTCCACTAATTGCTGATGGATTATAGCATTAAAGAACTTTGTCTGGGCCTCTCATCTTGTGAATTCAAATCTATCCACCCTTCTGAATGTCTGTGTTGGGTACACATAGGAACCAGGGTTCCTACTCAGAACCCCAGCCCACCATTTTTTTTAACTCTGAGGGGGGTTCTGTCACCCTAGGCAACTGATACCGCAGGCTCCTCAAAACAAAACAAAACAAAACCCAGTTCACTTTCTAGAATAATCCCAGTGCTGGCCATCTCTGAGATCATTCTAACGGTGTTCACATACCCATGTGTCACATATCCGTGTGTCGACGCATATCGACATGTCTCTAACGCCACGCTCAAAGGTTTACAGAGAACAACAAAATAGTGGGCACCAGAGTCTCTCCCACTCCTGTCCTGGGCTCCAGATGCCTCAGTTGAAGCGTAGATGCGCCAGTCT
Source organism: Apodemus speciosus (assembly GCA_002335545.1). Taxonomy (NCBI): domain Eukaryota; kingdom Metazoa; phylum Chordata; class Mammalia; order Rodentia; family Muridae; genus Apodemus; species Apodemus speciosus. The sequence continues at coordinate 46,352 of BDUI01002930.1, read as the reverse complement.
GCAGTCTTGCCCTGTGACGCCSTTGCAAGTGGGTCCGTCAGCATCCTTTGAATGATTGTTCTGAGCCCAGAGCAGTAAATGAGCCGCCCCGAACCTCAGGCGTCTGTTTTGTGCGTGGTGGGTGGGTCTCCTGGAGGCTGTCAGCACCAGAGCCAAGTGTAGTCTGTGATCTGGTGCACGCCCTCATACCAGACACACTCCTTTGTCACCGTTAGCTCCACTGAGAAGCCCGGAGCACGGGGAGGCTGTCAMGTGGCATGCAGGAGTTTCTCGAAGTCTGCCTCATGCTGCAGAGCTCGCGTTAGTGCTGGTGATGGCGGCCCTGTGCTCTCCCGGGAAGGCCCCCCCTGTCATTACCATGCCTCATCTAGAAACTATCTCTTGCATCTGCCTCAGGCAGTGGCTGTCTGGGTCTGTCACTCTCATGGCTGCCCTGTCCTCCCGTAGCCCTGGAAGAGGCAGCTGAGGCGTCTCCCTCATACAATAGGGACAGTGACTCACACTCCTGTGGAGTTCTTTTTTTTTTTTTTTTAATGTATTTTATGTTTTTCCTGCAAGTATGCACCACATGCAAGCCTGCAGATTGTTGTGAGATTGCATAGGGGTGCTGGGAACTGAACTCAGGCCCCTCAGCAAGCTTTCTTAGCCACTAAGCCATCTCTCCAGCCCCAGGAGAGTTTTTAAACTTTCGAATTTTCAAACTTGGCATTCCTGCTTTGTGGAGAGGCTTCTGCAAGGGAGATCACCGTGACTTGAAGGACCCAATGGCTCTTGGTTCCACTGGACCAGAGCTTTGACACTTCCAGTGGCTGTGCCTTTGTGCATGTGTCAGCCTGACCAGCGCAGATGGCACCTTAGCACTGAGAACCTTTCCCTTGGTAATAACAGAAGCAACACGGGGGAGTCAGGAGACCTCACGTAAGCAGCTGAGCTTGGCACTTTGCTTGGGAGGTGACACCTGTGCAAGGGCACACCATGTTCCRTGAACAGCTGTCAAAGGCATTTTCCGGGTGGGTCATTTCGAAATGGCTTTCTGCTAGGCCTGGGGCCCCATTTCTTCATTTCAGCGGGCCTGTGTGTTCTCTCTGATTGGGTCAGAAAGATGGCTTTTCAGTCTTGCGAGGTGGATTCTTTTCAGTTGATGTTATAAAAGCAGCCCCACCTAGATYAAAAAAAAATTCTGTCAGCTGAAATTCGAGACCCTGTGATACATACAATAGGGTCTGCAGATGACCGCACAGTTTAAGCCCAGATTCTCACTTCCAACCACTCGTTTTTATTTAAAATGCAAACCTGTCAGTTTGAGCCAGAAGCCTATACAATGTAAACACGTAGCGGCATAATAGTTCACAGGAGGTGGCTTTTGCATTAGTGGCAGGGGTCTTCAGCTGCACGTGATAAAGATGCCCCCTACTGATCGTTGGATGTCAGTGGCGTAAGGGATATGCAAGATCCGCTCTCTGTATCTCTGTAGCCAGATAGGAACTGGTAGGCAGGGAGAGGGGCAGGCACAGAGCTGAGCCTCTCCAGAGGGACRGACAAATGGAGGCTAGCAAAGGTGGCTTCGAGTAGATGGAAGACGGGCTGGGGTGAGTGTGAGTGTCGCTGGCAGGGGCTGCTGGGTCGGAAACTGGAGGGGCTGGGGTACAGGGCTTTTCCTCGGAGGAGCTGTGGGCAGGGCRCCGTGTAGACTGTACCCTCTCTGCAGCTGGATAGACCAAGGGTGAGGCCCCGTTGTGTCTGACTGTATTCAGATTTAATTGCTGGAAGCCAGAGCCACACACAGGCTGGCTGCTAGCCTGTGCTTAGGGAGACCGGGATAGGCACGAACTGGGGTCACCCTCTGTCCCCTCAGAGGAGACAGCAGGAACCTGTGCTAAGTGTAGAACACAACAAAATGGCAAATACTTCACCTCCTGGTCCCCGTCTGAGGAGGAGGCCATAGTTGTGGTAGCTACTGGGAAGTCTGGCCAAGCCTCTTGAGGTGCTGGCTGAGTGACCCCATGTGAGCCTTGGCTTCTGTGGAGTCAGGGCGGAGAAGAGGGCAGAGGCCCTGAGCGTAGACGCCTAAGCTGGCCTGGGGTCCAGGGCTCTGTGGGAGAACCCAGTCATGGTGACTCTGGCCACTGGTAGCTTCCTTGTCTCCTTCTGCCATATTATCTATTGCCTGGTTGCCCAAAACTCTACAATCGAGTTATACCTCCGCCATTTCTGCTGTTACGTTCCTCTTGCTTTGGTAGAACACCCTGCTTTGGCCAGTCAGTTTCATGAACCGTAGGGGTGGGGTGCTCAGGGAGCCCTGTGAAAGGCTACGTGCCATGCCGCTTGGAGGCGTAGAGTCTGCTGTCGGCCACGCCCCATGCTCACGTGGCTTACGTGACTTACACCCTCTCTTCCGGCCCTTTTGTGTGACTGCAGACCACTATGCCGGGGATGAAGCGAGATTGCGGGGGTGCTGCAGCCATCCTGGGAGCCTTCAGAGCCGCCATCAAGCAGGTGAGGGCGCGCGCGTGTTYMGGTTCCTCCCCCTCAGGACCGCAAGCCCCAGCAGTGGAGCTTAGCAGGGCTTATTTGGTAAGCAGGGCTAACTCGGGGCTTGCTGAAGGTTCTCTGAGGGAGGCACCATGGGTGCACATGCTTGRAGAAGTCCTTCACTCCTTCTGTTGCTGGAAAGGAAATGCTCAGCAGGTCGGTGCTGCTGGTCGTCCCTCCAGCTGGGGCTGGGGTATCCAGTGATGGGCATGAGGGGTGGAGGATCCACAGGAGACCACAGCCAGTGACGAGAGCCCCTAGCTGTGGAAGTACACACACACACACACACACACACACACACACACACGCGCGCGCGCGAGCCTCTGCCCTCCCCTGGCTAACTCAGCTATCCAAAGGCACTGATGTAGTCCTCTTGAAAAGGAAATGTGCCTCAGTGAGAGCCACASAGCAGCAATGGCAGAGACTCCGCCCGTGAGACACTTGAGTGCCCACAGCCACACTGGAGAGAACACAGAGGTGGGAAGGCTGTTTCTTGTCTTAGGGGGCTGGGATTGCTACCTGTAGGAAGAACTGTGCAAATCACAGGACCCAGGAAGTGACGTGTAGCAAAATTGTAAGAATGATTGTCAGGAGGCTGAGGCAGGAGGATTGCCTCAAATGCAGTTTTCGTATGTTGTGTATGGTCTGGACTCTGGAGGCCTTTCCCCTTCTAATGGGACTTGCCAAATCGCACCTCCAGGCCCGAGCTTCACGTCTGCTCCTCAGGGCCTCAGCCTGTCTGTCTCCTGCTGTCTGCAGGTCTGAGAGCACCTGGCTCTCTCCCCCTTCTCTGTCACTCCTCCAGAGTTCTCAGTCCACAATGGCGCCTCTCACCTGCCTCTCTTCCCAGGGTTTCAAAGATAACCTCCACGCCGTGTTCTGCTTGGCGGAGAATGCGGTGGGACCCAACGCCACGAGGCCAGATGACATTCATCTTCTGTATTCAGGAAAGTAAGGCTCCCWCGCSATGTCCCGCACTGCTGTTTAGACTTGTGGCTCCTTCCCAGAGCCAGGCCAGGTCAGCCGGGTCCTGACCAAAGGTGTGGGAGAACCCCACCCCGCCTCCCACCTGTGGTACCTCCTAAGGAATGAGCTGTCCCGTAGTCCTGGAGATAGAGGAGCTGCAGGGACTGGGCTCCCCAGTACCAAAGGGGGGTCCTTCGATGCTCAGTTGGAGCTGTGTACCTGAGCTGGGTCTGTGCGTCGCCCAGGACTGTAGAGATTAACAACACGGATGCTGAGGGCAGGCTGGTGCTGGCGGACGGCGTGTCTTATGCTTGCAAAGACCTGGGGGCTGACATCATCGTGGACATGGCCACCCTGACGGGGGCACAAGTGAGTACCACACTTCACCTCTTGGCTGCACCCCACCCCGTCCCCCCAGAAGCCCCTGTTGGCCTCTGTCATCCTGGAGTCAAGGTAGCACCCCCTCCTGCTGTTGGACCGGGCCCCATGCCCTGCCCACTTGTCCACGGCTCCCCTCTGCGCTCCTCTCCCTCTCCCTTGCGGTACTTTCTGTCTGCCGGCTGCTCCGCTCGCGCCCGTGCCCTCTCTGCTGTCTTCCTGGTCCGGTTGCTCCCCTTGTGTCCTTCGCCTAGGGCATCGCCACAGGGAAGTACCATGCAGCCGTGCTCACCAACAGCGCCGAGTGGGAGGCGGCCTGCGTGAAGGCCGGCCGGAAGTGCGGGGACCTGGTCCACCCGCTAGTCTACTGCCCCGAGCTGCACTTCAGCGAGTTCACCTCTGCCGTGGCTGACATGAAGAACTCCGTGGCGGTAGGTGTGGGGCGCAGCCGTGGCCCTGAGGAGTGTGTGAGCGTGAGTGTTCCCAAGCACCAGGCGTAGTGCAGAGTCCCGATGTCCCCGAGCATGCTCACTGACCAGGCCCGCKGCAGGGCGGATCTATTTGCCTCTTCAGCGCCTGTGTAGTGTTCCCTGTCCTGGGGGAGGAGTGTAGATGCCTTGTAGGTCAGAGCCCTCTCAGCCTTCTGGTTCGGCAGATAACTTCTGTGTGAATAGCTGATGGAGAAGGAGACCATCCAGACTCCTCCCACTGCTGGGAAAAGGGTGTCACCAATGTCCTCTTGTCCTCAGGACCGAGACAACAGTCCCAGCTCCTGTGCCGGCCTCTTCATTGCTTCACACATCGGGTTTGACTGGCCTGGGGTCTGGGTCCACCTGGACATCGCTGCTCCCGTGCATGCCGTGAGTGCCTCAGGGCTCCTCAGGGCCGGGCAAGGGGCTGTTCCCTCCAGACACGTCTTCATTTCCTCCTCACGGTCTGGGCCACTCCCTCCCCCCTCCCACCCTCTTCCTACAGAGCTCCTCTCTCTCAGAGCTGCTGCCGAGTTCATCAGAAAGGTTCTGTGTTGTGGGTCCGATTATCTGTGGCCCAGCCTCCAGCCAGCTGCGGTCCCTCTGACCTCTGGCCTCTCATCCCTGGGAACAGAGGAGCTGCTGTGTGCTGTCCTCCCAGCCAGCCTAGCCTGTGCTTAATTGGAGGCCCAGACCAGCCCCACCCTGAGCTGCAGCTGTTAGTTAGGCTGTGCCCACCACCCAGTTACCCTCTTGGCTCCAAGCATGTCAGGATGTCTGCAGGAGGGTCCAAGACACAGCCTTGTGCCCTAGGACCTCCATGTGGAGAGGGATCAGAGGCTTGAAGAGCCCCTTGCGGAGAGCCGCCCCTCTAGCTTACGCATTTGATGGTCTCTGTCCACAGGGCGAGCGAGCCACAGGCTTTGGGGTGGCTCTCCTACTGGCTCTTTTTGGCCGCGCCTCTGAGGACCCACTGCTGAACCTGGTATCCCCGCTGGACTGTGAAGTGGACGCCCAGGAAGGTGACAACTTGGGGCGTGACTCCAAGAGACGGAGGCTCGTATGAGGGCCACTTCCCAGCTGGTGACACGGCTCCTCACCTCACTCTGCACTGACTGATTTTAAGCAATTGAAAGATTAACTAACTCTGGAGATGAGTGTGGCTCTCCGTCTGCCCGCAGTGGTGACGGGAATGAGCCGTGCTCGTCTTAGAAGCAGCTTAGGGGTTTGGTGGGGTCTGGGGAAAACTATCACAGATCCCATAGGCCTGCATCTGCAAGCTCTGTCCCTTGTCCTCCACCCTGGTCTGTAGAACCACCTCAGGTCCCCCTCTGCGATGAGTGCACTTCCTGACCCAGGCCCTTGCTCTAGCAGAGGCTCCCCGGGGTGTCCAGGTAGATGTGACTGGCTGTTAGGGACCCCATTTTGTGAAGCAGGGCGAGCCTCACAGCTCCCACATACCCCCCAATTCACTTGAAGTTGAATTAAATATGGCCACAGCATACCCTTGCCTCTGCTCATTTTTTTCTCTACTTCTCTGCCTTACAACCTGCCTAGAACCTATCTGAGGCTGAGGTGTAGAAGCACTCCAGCCAGCAGCTCTCAAGACCATGTCTTCTGGTCCTGAGATGGCTAGTGGAACCGGTTTTAYAGCCCAGAGCCACGGAGTCTAGGGCAGAGGACAGCCGTCCTCAGGCCCAGGCCTGTTCACCAGCTGCGTTGGTTTTCTGAGTCTCCACACACTGGCATGGCTTCTGAGAGGCTCTGTTCATATTGGGGTGGACTGGCTCTCCTCCACTCTGAACTCCAATCTAACAGTTCCTTCCAGAGAAGACACAGGACACAAAGGATTTGGAAACCACCTGTGATTCCTGGGGGGCCAGCCAGGGTTCAGGGTCTGCAACACCACACCTAGGCCGCGGGAAGGGGCGGGGGCAGGCCTCATAGTATCTGGGATGCGTTGACGCTCCGGTTTAGATGAAACCCACCTGCTCGCTCTGTTTGTCTTCCAACATAGGACATCTCAGTGTGACTGCCTGAGAGATCAGAGCTAGGCCCCAGTGAGTAGGGAGGGGCTTCCTACACCTTCTGTAATGGGTAGCGAGGAAGGGCCTGCCTGCGGATGTGCAGAAAGCGTACCCTGGGATGTACCAGTTCCCTGACAAACCTCAGCCTAAGCCCCCCCAGGATTCCACTCCTCTCCAGCCCTGGAAAGAAGGTATCTGGGTCTGGGTCTGATACCATGCAAACGTTTATTAATCACCTACTGTGTACATAACCCCAGGTGGGCCCGAAGAGCTAAAAGCCAAGGTTTTTAGCTTGGTTCCACCCCTGTATGAGGAGCCTTGCTTGACAGTTAATAGCTGTTGTGGGCAGCGGCCAAATGAGTGGGAAGTCGCGGGCTTCCATGTGGGCGGAGGCGTGGCCGTGCTGGAGGGCAGAGGCCTCCATGGGTCATTGGTCCACTCAATTGCTTGCAGTAGGCAACTCTCGCCACCTTCCCCCTGAGACACCCCCGAGGAGGGATGTGTCCCCGAGGTGGTCTGGCTCATTCTCTAGAGCAGCTGGCACCATCTCCATCCCACCACATGCCAGGGAGCTGTGCCCATGTGGACTCAGGAAGCAGGGGTCACAGAGCATCAGGGGAACTGAGTCTCCCTTGTATGAGTACAAAGGCAGCCACAGCAGGAGGGACCCAGCTGGGGCTCAGCTGCAGCCTCAGGGCCTGGATGGCATGCCCAGTGTTGGGGCTTCTAGGGGTGAGTCAAAGGCTCTGCTTTCTCGAAGGTCAAAGGGCTTATGGGTACAACTGCTTCCCCAAGCTCTGCTGGAGTTCCAGCAGGAGGAGTCACAGTGTTGCAAGACCTCTATTGTGGCAGATGGACAGCCTTGGAGTCAGGTCAGCCTGGGCTCTGGAGAGCTGCACAGAAGAAAYGTGGCTTGCCACGTGTATGAGGAAGGTGTGCAGAGGCAACCGGGCCACCGTCATCAGAAGACGATGTCCATTTTAACTGTCAACTTGACATAACCTAGAATCACCCAGGAAGAGTCTCAGTGAGGGGCTGTCTACACTGAGTCGGCCTGTAGGCATATATCTGAGGCGCTGTCTTAAGTTCATTGTTGGGGGTAAGACACAGCCTACTGTGGGTGACACCATTTCCTAGGCAGGATTGATTCTGAGTGAGCTGGGCTGTGGCCATGCCCACCATTACCACCGTGGAGCCCCGGCATGCTCAAGGAGGGAGCAGAGCCTTCAGCTTCCATGCTGGGAGCTGCCAAGCTTCTCCTTGACTTGGAGAGCATAGAAGGAAGACCTCTCTGTATTAACACAAGGAGCCCTAGACAGGGCCATCACTGGAGCCATGCTGCCAAGGYTAAGGGAACAGAGAAACACACACCTCTGGCCTTTCACTGAAGGTAGCCTGAAGCCGCTTAGAAGCACAGGGGTGGTCGCGGGAGCCATGTTTTCTTATGGCTAGCACTGCCTYACCCAAGCTCACCTTCTCTAGTCACTCACGTGCCTCCAGTCACCCAGTGTCTGGTTWGTCCTCAGAGCCCTAGGCCTGAGCACCTCAGCCTTGCAGGAGAAAGTCAGCCAGCCTTCATGTTGCAGCCTGGAGGAGTGAGCTATATGGGCTGGGTATGGTCAACAGTYGTGAAGGTACCCCATTCAAGTCCCAGAAACCTAAGAAGCCACTCCCCCAAAATCAGTTCTCTCTGTGCCAGCAAAGGGGCATCACCCAATCAGCTTTTCCTACACTGACAAATCCCTGAGGAAATCAACAGAAAGGGAAACCGTTTCCACTCATGGCTTCAGAAGGCTCCATCCGTGGTTTATATTGTGGCATGGGCTGGTGACAGATGGAAGGCAGCTGGTAGGAGCAGGGAGCCGTGGAGGCTGCTTACCTCACAGTAGCTGGGAGTCAGAGAAGAAATGTCAAGACCTGCTTTTGCTGTCAGCCTTCACCACGCTAGATTCAGCATGAACTCCTCAGTGGCTTAATCCACCAGCAAAGTCAGTGCTATCTAGTTCCACTTCTGTGACTAAAACACCTGAGGAAGGGCAGCTTAGGAGAGAGAGAGAGGATTTAGCTTAGAGTTCCCRGCTACGGTCCATCACTGTGGACGGTCCTGAATAGAGAGAGATGCATGCTGGTGTTCATCTCAGTGGCTCAACTCTTCAGGTCAGGATGCCCTGCGTAGGGAGTGACACCACCCATAGTGGGCTGTCTCCCCCTATCATTTAACTTAAGGCAGCCGCCCACAGACATCCCCAAAGTATACATAACCCTCACCAAGACTCTTCCTAGGCTATGCTGACAAAAAAAGAAAACAAACAAACCAAACCAAACCAAAAAGCTACCTGGTCAACCCAGCCACCACCTTTCTGTAGCAGCACCTCCAAGCATGGCTGCACTGAGTGTGGCTGCCCCTCCAACACAGTATCCCCAGAGGACAGATCCAGTCAAAGCTAGATCCAAACTGGATGGATAGAGGAAACAAGGGAAAGTCAGAGCCAGATCTGCATCTTTGCAATGACCTGCTGCTACCCGGATCTTAGACGGTGAAGGGCTATTCACGGTGACTGCAGCAGGGACGAATCCCTTACAAGACTTGATGGGTGTTTTAGGAAGTAGTCTTTGCTTACTGGACCCTTAGGGGTGCTGAGGTGGCCTCTGAAGCCCATTGGGATGGAAGAGCTAGGGGCTGGGGGAGATGACTCATCCAGTAAGGTACTTGCTGTGCAGTCATGAGGACCCGAGTTTAGATGGAAGGCACCCGTGTAAAAGGCAGACACAGCATTTGGGAAATAGAGACATATGAAGGTTCTTGGAGCTTGCTGCTCAGCCTGTCTAGCAAATCATTCAGGAGACCCTGTCTAACAAGGTAAGGTCAGGAGCAACTGAGGAAAGACACCACATATCAACATCTGACACCTGCATGTAAACACACACAAGTACACACATATCTTTTCCTCACACACATACACGTGTGAATTCGTATGCATATACACACATATATGCATATGTTTATATGCACACACACACAAATACATACATTTTTCTTAAAAGGGAACCAGGTTGCTAGGCCCTGATTTTGTATGCCTTTAATCCCAGCACTTGGGAGGCAGAGGCAGGCAGATCTCTCTGAGTTTTAGGCCAGCCTGGTCTACAGAGCAAGTTCCAGGACTGCCAGGGCCACACAGAGGAAATCCTGCCTCAAACGAAACAAAACAAAAACAAACAAAGAAACAAGAAGGGGGGGGACCCAAGTGGAAGTTATCCAAGAGGATGCTGGGGGTCAGGAGACCAATGGAGAATTAGGAAACACCCCCCAATACACAGGCTGCGGTTTATTTCTAAGTGTGATTACATCAGAGGCTGCTGACGCCTGCTCCGAAACCTTTTCATCCAGGTCCTTGCCAAGAGGACATCCTGTTTAGGCACATCCCCTCCACCACCCCAGCCTACCCCCTCTGGGCCTCTCTGCTCAGAGCCCCCCACACCTGGAGCATCAACCCCCAACTCCCCCCCCCCCTGCCAGCATCTCCCGTGAGTTCCCGGCTGAAGGGCTTCCTGGAAGGTTGTACTTTACCACAAGGACACACTGCTGGGCCCACCCCTCCCTGGCCTCTGATCCCAGCAGGCCCCTCGCTGGGTAAATGCCTGTTGAATTTTCTGCTGTGACTCGGCCTGAAGCTCCAGCTCAGGCGATGTTCCCTGGTGGATTAGTGCTCAACATTTTTGTTTATTTGTTTGTTCTTTAACAAAAGGGTGTTTTGGTTTGAGATTCAGCGAAAATACAGGCTGCATTCAGCTTCCGCTCCATTCAGGACTCAGTAAATTAGTTGTTTTCCAGTCTGTTCTGAGTCCTTGCCTCAAATGAGCCTCCAACAAGATAATGCATTTAAAAGCCCTTGGAAAAGTACCAACCCCACGCACATGTGGGGTACTGTCATCCTGTGAGCTCTCCCGGAAGACAAGGCCTGCAGCTGGCTCACTCCACACCCGCCCCCTCACTGGGCTTAGCTACAGGTCCTGCTGTGAAGCTCCTACCTAGGATTCAGATCTCCTGGAGGGGGCTGTCTCCAGGTTGCCCCCCCCAAACCCAGAACTGTCTCCACCCCCAGATGCATCCAGGGCTAGGGGGCCTGGAGGGAAGGACAGCAGATAAACTAACATCCCTTTGAAGAGATGACCTGTCCATATCCATGTCTAATCCAAAGGCCATTTTGGCTTTCTTTGGGGCCTGCTGTGGTCCTGAGGGTTTTTGAGATCAATCCAGGGAGAAGGATGTGGCAGGAAAACAAAATCACCCTCCCAAGCTTAAAAGGTTCAGAAGCCTGATTCTTATTCCCAATCTGCAGTCAGAACAAAGGTGCCTCCAGCCAGAAGTCTCTCTGTTCTTGTTGGCTGGCCCTGCCCAGCTGTAGGGAGTGGGGGTGAACCTTCCTTCCTTCCAGCCCACGCACCTTTCCTTGTTCGTCATGTCTTCTTTCCTGTCATGAGCTGGATGAATCCCTGAGATTCATGCCCACGCCAAGTCCAGTATGACATTCAGTATACCAACGGCATAAAGCTAGCTTCCTCATTCACCAACATTTATTCAACATCACCTGCATGTAAACACCCTTAACCATAGACCCCTCTCTCGGGAGTGTCTTCCCACCCTGAGCCTTAGAAATTAGCTGTTAGGAGAAGCCTTGACTGCCCTGCTGGAGGCTAGAGAAAGTGTCCAGGGAGCCTGCTTGGTGGAAATCAAAGTGCTAAGGCTGACATTTATTCCGACCATGAGCCATCACAAGAATAGCTAATATGTCACCAGCAGGTTGCTGCTTGCTAGACAGCCAGGCCATTGGTTAAATGCTATGATCTTGTCCTGTCCAGCATCTACAGAGGTCCAAGGTCCACAGAGCATTGGTGCCTGTACGCAGAGTGAGGGGTATCCGGCCTGGCACAGCCTGTGTACTGAAAGAGTTCTCTTTTCTCTAATATCCTCAGTCCTTTGTCCCCAAGCCTAAAAGGTGCACCAGACTCTGTGTGGTCAGAGAGCTGGCACTTTTCAAGGCACTCAACAATGAACGAATACCCAAGATGCTCTGCATGTGGCCCTGGGCTCTCTGCCTCAGTTTCTGCATCTGTAGAATACATAAAGCCTACAAAAGCTCTATAGCATTGTATGTGGCGATGATGTCTAGGATGTGACCTCAACAGCTCCGGCAACAGAAGAAAACAAAGAAGAAAACTGGGATTGGTGAAAATTATAAAATGCTGTACATCAAAAAGGACTATGATGGTGGAGGCTGTGGCTCAAACAGTGATGTGGGTGACATACAAGTGTGAGGACCAGACCCAYCCTCAGCTCCACACACACATCTGGGTCCAGCTGAGCACACAGGGCAGGCAAGTCCAGCATCAGGAGTCTGAGATAAACAGATCCCTGGTTCTTGATGGCCTGTTCATGTTGTTCAACTAGAGATTCTGGGCTCGATGAAAGACTCTGTTTCCCTCAAAAAATATGATGGAGAACAACAGAGAAACACACCCAAAGTCCACTTTTGTCCTACGCGCGCACACACACACACTCACACACATACCATACACACTCACATACACATACATAACACACCCCCACACATCCATACACAGACACACATCACACACATTTAACACACACAGGTACACACACACACACACACCACACGTACCTCCCTACAGGTATACATGAGCAATGCATGCYCCTCCCTTGCATATAAACACAACCAAAACACTATCAACAGAGTAAAAAGGAGAAAACATTCGAAAATTACATATCTAATAAGGGTCTGACCCAGAATACATAAACACCTATAACTCAAAATTATGTAGCAGAGCGTTGTCTAGCAGACACAAAGCCCTGGCCCATTTCCCCACCTCATTCTCCCAAAGCGAGACAGAGTAATTTAGACAGCACAATGGCAGGCACCTGTAATTCAGGCTACTTTGGAGACTGAGGTGGGAGAATCATGAGCTGGGGGCCAGGCTGGGCCTCACGGTCCGAGCTCATCTCAAAAGCAGCAGAAAGGACAACAAAGCTCCCACCAAAGAACAACAACAGAAAACAGCCTAATTCAAAAATAGGCGAAGGCATTGAATAGACATTTTTCCTAAGAAGATACACAAACAGCTAATGAGCACAAGAAAAGATGTTCAACGTGGCTAATGGTTAGAAAAATGCGAGACAAAATTACAGCGAGCTGCAGCCTCGCACCCATTAGGGTGGCTGCTATGCAAGGAGCCCAGATGATAATCAGTGTTAATGGGGCTGGAGGGAAATTGGAGCCGTCACGCGGGGCTGGTATGTCGCATGGCGTGAGCGCTGGGGAAACAGCCTGCCGCTCTCCCAAAAGTTCAAGGACAATTACCCCATGACACAGCAGTTCTCCTTCTGAGCACGTCTTCTGAGAAACCAAGGAAAGTTCTCGGAGCTAGGTAGGTGGCTACGCCCATGGCTGTGGTTAACACCATTGCTCACCACACACTCAAGCACAGCAGTGTGGACAGATGTGTGTGAAGTGGACCCAAGAGAGGGGACAACCCACACCCCAGCCACAACTTGGATGAACCTTGATGTTACTCTACCATGGGGGTCCCCAGACTAGTCAGACTCAATGGTGAAACTAGAGTGTGACAGGCCTGAGGGAGAGAAGGTAGGAGAATTCATGTGATGGGGAGAGAGTTTTAGTTCAACAGGATCAATGGGGTTCTGGAGGTGGAAGCTTGCACAAGGGTGAATGCTCTCAAAACCTTAAAACTGGGTAAGACGGTAAATTTTATGTTGTACATATTTACCACCATAAAAATAAGATACATATACATACATATGGTATGTATATATAAAGAGCTTGCCCCACAATCGTGAAGACCTGAGGCCAGCTCACATAAAAAGCCAGCTGAAAGTGGTGTGAGCTTTCAATTTCAGTTCTTGGAGATGGGGACAAGATGCATTCTTGGACCCCAGCCGAAACCACAAGGCCCAGTTCAGTGAGAGACTCTGTCTCAAAAACAAAACAACACAAAACAAAATAAAAACCAAGATACCTCCCCTCCTCAGACACAAAATCTGAGGTTCAACTCTGGTTTCCACATGCATACATGGGCACACATACCTGAACATGTCACAGACATGAACACACACATACAAAGAATGAATAAGGACTTTTCGATATAGAGGCTCCTGTGCCAGGGAGTTAGGCTGCTCTGTTGACAGTAGCTTTGAGGCCAACAGAACTCTGACCAACTCAGTCATCTCGGTAGCTTTGAGAGTAGGAGTTCCCTGAACCTTTCATTTGTGTAGCATGCTTGGTGATCTTTTGGGGGTACCCTCTGTCACAAGACATCTTTTTCATTTTCCCACTTATAGTAGATGGGCTAGACTGGATACCCTTTCAGCCAAGGCCCTGTCTGAGGCAGGGGGACATCTCCAAGGCTCCTTCATGGCATGACTCGGCATTTGTGTAGTGTTCTTGTGGCTTCCTTCACCATATGTTAGATATCCATTACACGCTGGCCAAATGTTTAAATGTCAGAAATACATCACTGAAGTGGGGGTGGAAGAGCCCAGATCCCAAGGGACAGAGGCCAGCGAGTGGGTCTTAGCCTCTTCCTTCCCAGCTGATGACCCACCTCTGTCCCTCCGCTCTCTTCCTCAGCCAGCCTTCACTCGGCCCTGGGAACTCCAAACAAGACAGCCACACACGGTTCCTTGAGACCCCCAAAGGAAGGCATCATATCCGTCTGTGCTGGGAGACATCACAGATCCGTTTCCTCCCACGCTATAAATACATAGCTGGCAGACACGGAGACAGCCGGAGAACTGCCTCATCTTTCTCCTCACCTTCCGGTGCCGCGTTTTTATTCATCCATTCAACCAGCATGCACCTTATTCCTCTTCRGTGTCAGATGCCAAGAGACAGTGTTGAAAAGATAATTTTCAGTTTCATGATGGCCRTAGCCTAGCAGGGGTGATGGGTGCTCATCAAATTGTCACACAAATAAAGACACTAAAGACCGCAACAGCCTCCCTGAAATCTCGGTAGGCAAGAGGATGAGGACATTTTGGAGAYGTGGTTCAAAGACTAGATGGATGATGGGCTGGCAAGATGGCTCAGTAGGCATAGAGGCTTGCTGTACCGGCCCAGTAAACCAGGTTCAATTCCTGGAGCACACAGAAAGCTGGAAGGAAATAGCAGATGGTATAGAGTTGCCCTCTGACCTCCACGGGCTTGCCATGACCTGTGACCTCCACATGTTTGCCATGGCTAGTGTGCCCATTCGTACATGTCACATGTTCACACACACACACACACACACACACACACACACACACACACACCTAATTATTTGTTAAGGGCCAGCTAACTGAGCTGAGAGAACAGATACAAGTTTAAATGGAGCAGAGGACAGACAAAAATCCATCCAGACAGAGGAAAATGCATGTGCAGATAGGAGAGGCTGTGACCAGTTGCTGGGACAACACAGAGGCCTCTCTAATTGGAAAACTGTGCAGTGAGGCGGGAGGTGGGCTGCAGAGCGAGCTGAGTTTGTATTCCGAGAGAGAGCCGTAGAAGCCATCAAGGAGTTCTGAGCAGAGAAGAGCTTGGCAGAAGCCACACCTGT
Source organism: Apodemus speciosus (assembly GCA_002335545.1). Lineage (NCBI taxonomy): Eukaryota > Metazoa > Chordata > Mammalia > Rodentia > Muridae > Apodemus > Apodemus speciosus. Next base: position 31,348 of record BDUI01002930.1, on the reverse strand, counting down.
GAGGGGCCCGGGCTGCACCTCACCAGAGGCGGTCTCTGCTCGCCCCATGTTCCTGGCACCCATTTTCACACCCAGGGGCCACTGGAATGAACGCAGGTTCTCTGTAGTGCGTAGTTAAGGTGCCAGTTCCTCACCACCTTGCAGCTCCTCCTCACCCTGATTTTGCCCCGATAATTCCTTCATTCTCAACTCAGTCCTTTCTCTTGTAAACGGCAGACAACAGTAGGCATTGGCACCTCTCAGGAGGCCACAGGGGCCAAGCACAATGTCACTGGTTGTCGGAAAACAAGAAACAAGTGTAAACTCTCAACAGATGCAAATGTCGGAAAACAAGAAACAAGTGTAAACTCTCAACAGATGCAAAAGCCAATCGCCTGAAAACAGTCCTGGGCTGACAGAGGGAGATGAGGTATGAGGGCCGACCCTGACTGTCAGCTTGCCTGGACTGTGGGTCACCATGGAAACACACTTCTGGGTAAACCTGTGAGGGTGTTTCCAGGGAGGGTTGACTGAGGAGGAAAGGCCCACCATGAATGTAGATGACACCACCTCGTGGGCTGTGGTCCTCACCTCCATCATGAGAAAAGTGAGCTCTCTGGAGGCCGATGTGGTCTGATCAGATGCGTAAGCTCTAGCGCCATCACGGGCAGCTGCTTTTTATACTATAAACCAGAGCGAGCCCGTTGGCCTTTAAGTTGCTTTTGTCATAGCTATGGGAAGAGTAACTAATGCACACGGGGAGAGGCATGCTGCCAGAGCTTTGCCCCTGAAGATGCTCCTGTCCCTGGCACAGAACTATTGGTCACCAACAGATCCCCACTATTCCTGCCCAGAATGCAACTGAGTAGAAGTCAGCTGCCAATCACTTGGAGGTCAAAGGTCTCAGCAATAGCACCACTACTGCTCAAGCCCAGCCCCGCCTCGGAGGGACACAGCCTAACTCTGAAGRCACAGCTGGTAGTGGAGCTGCCGTCCTCAGGAAGAACAGGAGCCTGCAGTGCGAACCTGAAGGGAGGAAGGGGAAGGGCAGAAGGGCGTGGGGGAGGAGAGGGGTTGAGGACAAAAGGAGAAGGAGCCCGAGGCTGAGCAGGAGGAAGGAAAGAAAACTCACATTCTCTGAAGGGTTTTAACAGGATTCCATCTTCTCACACAGGAAAGACAAAGCTCCAGGACAAAAACTAAAGTTACTCAGTCTACCAGGAACCAGGAAAACRTGAGCAGTTCCATAGAGGAAAGGCAACCAATAAAACGAAACAGAATACAAAAACAAGATACAAAAGAAACAGAATACAAAAACAAGATACAAAAGCAAAACCACCAAACAACGTTACAATGTAACAAACAAGTGCAGGGTAGACAAATGTGAAYCAGGAGATGGTCTAGATGCTGCWATCAGACAAGACCAAAACCCAGTTATCTGTAAGATCTTTACTGAGGTAACAATGAAAAAAATCAAAGTTTAACAAGGACAGACTAAAAGAGAGTCACCGATGTGATGTGGCACCCCAGGCCGGTGACAGCAATAAGTGATGAGAGTATGGAAGGCTTGGCGTGATCTCCGCAGGGTCCGGAGTCTGGTTTTTCTCGATGCACAGGTCATCAGGGTCATCAAGCCACCATTAGCTATCATGCTACAGAGGGACACAACATGGGCATTAGCAGCAGAGAGAAACTGGTGTGGGCGGGGTGGGGGGGAGGAGAAATGGGTGGAAATGAACGGCATTCATTTTGCAAAATTTTGCAAATGGAAAGTTATTACCAAAATCAAAGGCTAATTAGAAAACAGTTAGATGGGAGCTTTGGAATTGGAAAGAACAGTATCTGGAATAATGAAACAGACTATGGTCGCAGCAGGATGAAGAAGGGGAGGCCAGAGGCAGTAAGTCTGTCTGCTGGAGAGCAACAGAGATGGTACTGTCTGAGGAAGGAAACAAGGGCTTCAGACGAGCTGCTCTGGGGTGTGTGGGACAAAGTTGAAATGTCCAAAACTCATTCCTGATCTCTGTAAGAAAAGAGAGACCGACCAATGCRGAAAAATATTCCCACCTTTTCTTAAATTTTACTTTTTATTTTTTAGCTATGTTTATATTTTTGTGCCCAGTGCGTGTGAGTGCGAATTCCCACCGAGGCCAGGGGTATGGGATCCCCTGGAACTATGAGCTATCTGTGACAAGGCTGCTGGATGGAGACTGAACTCAGGTCCTCTGTAACAGCAGCACCTGTCTTTAACTGCTAAGTCATCTTCCTGTCCAGTTCTTCTTTAAAGACGTGTTTAATGTAAGGCTGATCCCTTGTGAGCTTTTCCCTGCCTGTGTTAGCTTGTCTGTGGGTGCCGTCCCCATTCAGTTCATGTTCGGGTAGCCATGTTGAAATGCTGAGAGCTAAATAAACAGTCTTTCCTAGGGGAGAGCACAGAATTGGTTCTCCAAAGCCAAATGCTCAGTCCCAAAAACATACATGCAATGAACATTATACAAACTGAATGGGTTACATTTATGTACTTAGGAATAGGAACACACACACACACACACACACACACACACACACACACACACACAAAGCAAATCATTGAAAACCAAAGCCATGAATCTGAAAGAAAGTAAAACATATATGGGAGGGTTTGGAGGGAGAAAAGGGGC
>BDUI01002930.1:6556-18677 GCA_002335545.1 Apodemus speciosus | reverse complement strand
GGGGAGGTGAAAAAGGGGGGCAGGATCAGGTATTGGAAGGGACAGGAGAGAAACACAGAGCATCAGGAAATCAAATGCAAATTTTAGCCGTGGGGATGGGGTACTAGTGGCAGCTACTAGAAAACTCCATATGCTAGGAAAGGGACCCAATGGGAATGACTTTAGCTGAAATACAGAACTAAGCGGAGATAGAACTTGTAGCAACCACCTCCAGTAGATAGGCACTGTCTCCAGTTGAAGGATGGAGCCACCCACTCATCTGAAAATTTTTAACCCAGAAATTTTACTATTCTAAGGAAAGACAGGGACAAAATATGGAACAGAGACTGAAGGAAAGGCCATTCGGAGACCGCCCCACCTAGGGATCCATCTCATTGGTAGACACCAAATGACACTATTGCTGCTGCRAGAAGTGCTTGCTGACAGGAACCTGGCATGGCTGTTCCCTGAGAGGCTCTACCAGCACCTGACCAATACAGATGTGGATACTCTCAGCCAACCATCCCACTGACTCCTGGGACCTCAATGAAAGAGCTAGGGGAAAGAACTGAAGGAGCTAAAGGGGAATCCAAGCCCATAGTAAGAACAATAGCAATTAACTGGACCCACCCTAGAGCTCCCAGAGACCAAACCACCAACCGAAGAGTACACATGGARGGAATCCATGGCTCCAGCTACATATGAAGCAAAGTATTGTCTTATTTGGCATGCATGGAAGAGGAGGCACTCAGTCCTCTGGAGGCTTGATGGTCCAGTGTAGGGGAATGTTAGAGTGGTGAGACAGGAGTGGGTGAGTGGGGGGTGGAGCACCCTCATTGAGGCAAAGGGGATGGGGATTGGATGGGGGGGGTTGTGGAAGGAAAACCTGGAAGGGGGACATATGTAATATAAATATAAGTAAGTAAAACAACCAACTTAAAAAAAAAGTAAGACACAGACTAGTAGACTGGATCAAACCCGGGAGCTGTCCTTTTGTTTTTTGCACAAAATATATCTTCCCTCAAATGGCAGACACTGTCTTGGGTTGAAAGGATGGAAAAATGTATTCTAAGCAAATGGACCTCAAGAATAAGCATCCCTTTTCTAATATCTGACTCCACAGTGAACTGATGAACAGATCCATCAACCTACCAAGAAAACATTACTGTAAACACACATGCTCCAACAGAAGTACCCTCAAGTCCATGAAGTAACGTCCCCAGCTACAGAGTCACAGAGGAACCCAGCATAGCAATAACGAACGACTTCGATAGCCTGCTCTCTCCATTCAGCAGACAGTCTCAACAAAGCAGAAACATAGACATGTCTGATTTCAATCATAGACCAAGTGGACTTAACAGATATCTACACACTATTCCAACCAATTAGTTCAGAATATACTTTTTCCCCCTCAGCAGCCCATGGAACTTTATCTAAAATAGATAATATTTTAGGATACAATGCAAGTCTTAAAAAATTTAGAAAATCTGAAATAGTTCCTTATACTTTTCTGGTCACAGTGGAATAAGGCTGTAAGCCAACAATAGAAACTGCAGAACATAYGCAAACTCATGGGACTTAAGCAAGACACGACTGAACAATGAATGGATGTTTGAAGAAGTCAAAAGGGAAAAACATCCCTAGAATTGAATGAGAATGAAAACACAACATACAAAAACTCATGCAATACAAGTTTATAGTTTTAAATGCCTGCTTCAAGGATGTAAAGGCCCAGGATGGAGAAGTGGCTCGGCCTTTAAAGGCCAAGGCTTTGAACCCAAAAGACAAGAACTCTGGCTCCAGGGGGACCTGAGAGCAGGCAATTGAATCACTGAAAAATTCAATGAGAATTATTTGAAAYTAAAGAGTTGTTTGATSAAAGAAACAAACAAACCCACATTTATGAGAAAGACCTGGCAGAAGAACTTCAGGGATGGAGGGCAAAGCTGAGGTAATATATATATATATATATATATATATATATATATATATATAGTGTGTGTGTGTGTGTGTGTGTGTGTGAAGTCTGAGATGCATTCATAAGGCCAGACATGAGAATTTAAGGTATTGAAGATGGAGAAGAGGAAAAATCAAGTGGAATAAATGTAATACTTCAATTAGAGCAGAAAATCTATCCAGTTTGTGGAACAAAGCACACATCCAAACACAAGAGGCATATAGAACTCCAAACAGACATGGCCAAATAAGAAACTCTCCATGACACATTGTAATCAAGATACCATGTGTCATATAAAAATAACTCTAAAAACGTCATGGAGAAGGGCCAACTCACGTACAGCAGTCCCCAGACTTTTCATCACCATAAAGCTGAAAGGATGAGGAAAGAAACATTCCAAATTCTGAGAGTAAACTACTATGGCCAAGAATTCTATACCCTGCAACGCTGTCTTTCTAAGTCAATGGGGAAATAGAGGTATTTCAAGAGAAACACAAATTAAGGTTATTGGGAGTAYTGCAGAAAAATCTTAACTGAATATGTTTTARGGAGAAAAAACAAAGACTTATTCACGTGATTATCAGAGTATGAATCGAGTATGAATCTTATGTAAACAGCAGGTAAACAAACTGCAATTAGGGGGAAAAACCCAACTATGTCCAACACATCAAATCAGACAAGCCTTAAAACTAAATACAAGAGAAAAGATCAATAATCCAGTAAAGCAGAATGTCACCTAACAAATTTGTTTGAAATAGCAAGCTCCTTTTTACAACCACCTTACTGCAAACGAACTCATCTCACCACTAATAAGAAACAGACAAATGGAGGATTGGAATAAAGTACAAATACCAACCGCATGTTATCTCTAAGAAACATTCTTAGCTACCAAGATATTAAAATATTTAATAGCAAAGAATGGAAAACGAATGACCACACAAACAGAAAACACAAGCAAGCAGGTATCAGGTATCTTTGTTCAAACAAAGTAAACTTCACATCAATATCAATTAGAAGAAATAAAAAGGGATGCTATATATTAGTAAAAGGAACAATTTGTATAAGAAAATATAACAATTGTGAACATTTATGTCTCACACATTGGAGCCCCTAATAACCTAAAGCAAACATCCAAGGGGTGGAAAAGGGTGTCAGTCTGACACACTGATAKTGAGGATGCCAATACTCCACTCTCATATTTAGATATGTTTCCAAACTAAAAACAAACAAAGAAACTTCAAAGCTTAAGTATACTATAAATAAATTTATAGATACATATAGAATATTCAGCCCAACATATAGGGAGTATACAATTTTTTTCTCAGCACCGCATGGAAACTTTTCCAAACTTGATCATATCATAGAACACAAATTAATTCTCAACAAATACAAAATGAATTACAAAAATTGAGATAATTACTTGTGTTTTACCAGGTCATAATAAAACAAAACTAGAAATTAACAATGAGAAACTAAAAAAGAAACCATAAAAATAGCTAGAGACAAGAGAACAGATACTTTAATAGTGTGATTCATCCAACAAATCAGAGAGGAAATTTGCAATTACTAGAGACACTTGATAATGAAACACACATCTTATCAGAAGCTTGTGAATACAGCCAAGGCAACTCTAAGAAGAAAATTTACAGTGGTAAGTGCTTGTAGTAAAAAACAAAAAAATATACAGATAGCCAATGAACAACATTGGGATGCACCTCCAGGGTCTTGAAAATGCTAGTGTCTAACCCCAAACACAGAAGATAGCAAAAAAAATAGATTATTAATATTAAATGAATGATGGATAAAGAAACTAATAGAACAAAGGTTTTTTTTGAATAGTTTACAAGATTGACAAACCCTTCAACAATGCTACCTGACAAAAATAAAGGGATAAAATACAAATTAACAAAGTTGAAGATCAGAAGCTGTTCTGACAACAGACTCCAATGTGATACACAACATTATTAGAAATTCTTATAAAAACTTGGACTCTAAAAAGTTGGATAACTCAGAGGAAATAGAAGAATTTCTAAACTCATATAATTTACCAAAACTAAGTCCAGAGGAAGGATGTAAATCAGAGAAGTGCATTATAAACAATGTGATCAAAGCTATAATCCAAAGTGTCTCATAAAAGCCCAAAACAGATGTATTCACTGCCAATTGTTTGTCTTTGTTTGTTTGAGACAGGGTTTCTCTGTGTATCTCTGGCTGTCTTGGAACTTGCTCAGTAGACCTACCTGGTTGGCCTTGAAACTTTCAGGGAAGATCCCATACCATTTCTTCTTAACTTGCTTCACAACATGGAAATCAAAGGAACATTTCTAGACTCATCTCAGCCAGAGAGTTATTCTCACATCAAAAGCAGGTAAAGACACAGCAACGAAGGAAACTACCAACCAACTTCTCTGATGAACAAAGATGCAAAATTTTTCAACTAAATAGTTGAATTCAGAAACTCGTTAAGAATGTTAGACATCACGACCAATTGGGCTTCATCCAGGAGGGCAAGGTTGGTTCAACGAACAAGAATTAATAAATACAGTACACCATCTAAATAAGCTTAAAGGCAGAAGCCACGTGATCATTTCAACTGATACTGAGAAAGCATTTGATGRTGTTTAGCATGACTTTTTGGTAAAAGTTTAAACTTCAGGAATAGATGGGACATGACTCAAAGTAATAAAGGCTATATAGAACAAACCTACCGTCAACATTATCTTAAGTACAGACAAACTGAGATTACTTCCTCTAAAATCAGGAACAAGGCAAAAGTGCTTTCTCTACTTATGTGATAGYGTGTTCAAATTCTTAGTTATAGTGATTACCCAAGAGCAAAGCAGAAAGAGGAGAAATATAGGGAAGGAAAAAAATCAAACTATTCTATTTGCAGATACCTTGATTCTTTCCTTAAAAAGACCCTATAGAATCTACTAGAAAAGTCTTGGACCTAATAAACATTTATGTGAGGACACAATTTTCTGGAGATAGCTTTGCCTTCAAAGAGACCGAACCTTATCCGTGAAGTTAGTACTATGCCTTGAGATAGTCTGTATTAATAAGATTGCATATAATCTGCTGTCCTACTGTGTACTCAGCCTGTTTAAGCTCAATCTATCTTTAAAAGAATGTAATGAAACTTACTGCGCCTTGAGTTTCCTATGCAGTCCTTCTTACAATCTAAGCTGAATGCATAGTTTTAATCTTAAATTATAATCATAAAGTACTGTTTATGTATGTATTATGCCCCAACCCAGAACAAGGTATATAGGGTGTATGTGTGTTTGTGTATATGTGTGTGTATGCATGCAAGCTTACATAAAACAAATATCCCATACATGTTTATAAATGTTGAACGTAATGTGTGGGTACAGGTTGAAAACATCTTTTTGATATTTTGAGTGACAGCCTGTGTCTGTTGGTATTAGAGAAGTAACATCCTCCCTGATAAGGATTTTGGTGAAGTATTACTTTATCTTTCCTCTACCACGTTCTCTGTGCTGTTCAGTAAAGCCTGTTGTTAGGAGAAACACAACAGCACATGCAAAAGGACAAATCAAACACACACAAGAGACAGGCTGCAGAAATGCCAATAACCGCACAYTATGGAGAGATGGAATACCCAAGGAGATAAGGGAAAAATTCAGATTTGGCCTCATTCTTGGTCAAACTACTTTTTTTTAAAAAAGTCATTCTCTTTATTCTTATTTTTTGTCTTTCCTTAGTGCAATATTGACAAATATTTTGGTGCCCACACTGAGGTTTTTTAATGTGTTAATCAACACACACACACACACACACACACACACACACACACACACACACACACACACACACACACATGCACGCATGCATACACACACACCCAAACCAACAATAAACACTCAGAGAAATAAATTAGAAATTTATCCCATTCAAAATAACTCCAAAATTTTAAGTATTTTGGAATATATGTAACCACANACACACACACACACACACACACACACACACACATGCACGCATGCATACACACACACCCAAACCAACAATAAACACTCAGAGAAATAAATTAGAAATTTATCCCATTCAAAATAACTCCAAAATTTTAAGTATTTTGGAATATATGTAACCACAGAATAAAGAGACCTTTACAACGACAGTCACAACGCATTGAAGAAGGAAATCACAGAGCGTACTCTGTGATGAAAAGACAGTCCATGCTCCTGGATTGGCAGACTTGATGTTGTGAAGATGGATGGACATACAACCAGAACTCATCTTCAGGTTTAATGAGACGCCTTTGAAATTTTTAACATAGTATGTTGCAGATTTAGAAAAAAAAAATCAAAAATTCATATAGAGCTGTGAAAGACCATGGGTATCCCAAGTAACCCTGAGTAATGAGAGTACTGCTGGAGACATCACAGTACTTGACTTCAAACTACACTACAGAGCTCTAGAGACACACACAGCCTGAGAGCTGCACAGACAGAGACAGCCTAGTCCTGGAATAAAGCCAGACACACAGACCAATGAAACAGAACAGAGAACCCAACAATAAAATCAATAAAATAGCAAATCCATGCCCACTTTTAATTTTCTTTTTCTTTCTTTCTTTTTTTAAAAGGAGGCAAAAAACAAACAAACAAAACAGTCCATTTAACAAATGGTTCTGGAAAAATTGGTATCTACAGGTAGATGAGTGAAATTCCATTCAGATATTTGACCTTGGACAAAAATCAATTCATAATGAACTGACAGCCTTAACTTATACCTGGAACCCTGGGACTTCTAGAAGAAAACAGAGGATACTCTTCAAGACCTTGGGGTAATAGAGCAGTAACAGCAAGGAAGAGGCTCCAATAGAAGCAGATTGGATTTCATGAACATACAAAGAGTCTGCACCTCCCCAAAACAAACAAAAAAATGAAAAACAAACAAAAATATCATCAGAGCACACAGCCACAGAATGTGAGAAAATATTTACCAGTTCTACTTCACTGAAGGGGCTAAGGTCCAGGATTTGTGAAGAACTTAAGAAATTAGGTAACAAAGAAATAAAGCTGATCATTGACAAATGGGCCAATAAGTTGAATAAACAGCTTTCAAAACAAACAGACAAACAAACAAACATAAATGGCCAAAAGCTATCTTTAAGAGTGTCCAGTATCCCTGGTCATCAGGGAGATGCAAATTAAAAATTCTTTGAGAATTCATCTAACCCCATTCAGAATACAAGGAGCTGTGGGAGAGACAAAYGCTTATTCAGTGCTGGCGGGGGCGCAAATTAATGCAGTCATTATAGAGATCAGTTTGGAGATTTCTCAAAAAATTAAAAATAGAACCACTGCATGACCCAGCATTTCACCCCTAGGCATATAATTAAGGCACTTCACATTCTACCATGTAAATATTTGCTCGTTCTGCTCATTACTGCTGTATTCATTCACTGTAACAAATAAAGCAGTGTGCTGGGGAACTCGATGTCAACCTGAGACAAGCTATAGTCTTTTTGGAAGAAGAAAGCTCAGTTAAAAATTTGTGTGGCCAAGACTGTGGTACGTTTTCTCAACTGATAATTGATGTGAGGGAGCCCAGTTTACTATGGGCAGTGCCACCCCTGGACTGGTGGTCCTGGGTGTTACAAGAAAGCAGGCCGAGCAAGCCATAGGGAGCAAGTTAGTAAGCAGCACCCCTCCAAAGTTCCTGCCTCCATGTCCCTGCCTTGAGTTCCTGACCAGACTTCGTTTCCTAATGGTCTGCAAACTCTACAATGAAATAAACCTTCTGCTTCTCAAATTGCCTTTCATCATGGTGTTTATTACAGCAATAGAACCCTGACTAAGACAGCAAGCAAATAAAACTGACCTAGTGGTCCACTAACAGACGAATGGATAATGGAAGCCTGGTGTGGATATAAAATGGAATACTATTCAGCTCTAAAGAAAATGAGTTCACGAAATTTGTAGGAACAACGGATGGGTGTAGAATGTGTGATATTAAGAGAGGTCACACGGTGTCTCAAAAACAAAAAAATCTGCAGTTCTCCTTCATGTGTACATSCTAACCTGTAAGATATATATACACACATATATGTGCATATATAAACAAATGTGCATGTGAATACAACAGACCATGCAGAAAGCAGAGGAGTAGGTAAATGTCAGGTGATGAAGAAAAACACCAGAGTCACAGAAGAAAATATAAGGCTGTTTTTCTAGTTTTAAGTCTTTAACCTTTAGTGTGTGTGTGTGTGTGTGTGTGTGTGTGCGCGCGCGCGCGCGCGCGCATGCTATATTTGGTAGTGAAAGTGTAAGATCCAGTGTGCAGTTCGTGGCTTCAGAGTGGCTGCTCTAACTGTGCAGCTCTCTGAGATGAACAGATACCTTGGTAACTCTGTAGACGTTTGTTAAGAGGGTAAACTCTGGGTCTGGCTAATCTTGCTTCATGCTATTTTATATTGGCATGTTTTCATGATAAAAAGTTAAAAACAAAAGAAATAAATAAATCAGAGGAGAACTGGACAGATAGTCCAGAAGTTAAGAGCAAATGCAGAGAACTTAAGTGCAGTTTCCTGTACCCACGGCTGGAAGGACACTACCACCTGGAACTCCATCTATCCCCAGAGCATCTGATGGCGTCTTCTGTCTCTTTACACACCCAGACACGGGTGTGCACGGACGCTGTCGTGTCCTCTGTGCGAAGCTACTCACACGTACACATACATTTTAAGAAAAATGTTTTAAAAATCTTTTCCTGAAAAAGAAGACAGAGAAATCTGACAGGTTTCAAAGTAAAGCCTTCACGATATACTTTAGAAGCTCTTGCATTAGAGGCAGGAAAAAGAAAGAAAAATAATCAAGCCCAAAGTCACAAGAAAGAAAGAAATCTACAGGATCAGGGCAGACACATAGAAATGTAAAAGAAAATAGGGAGTCACAATGAAAGAAAAGGTTAGTTTTTTGAAAAGATAAAACAATATTAATACATTCTTAGCCGAACTAACTAAAGGAAAGAAAGAAAATATCCAAACTAATAAAATAGGAAACAAAAAGGGGGGCCATTACAACAGATACTGATGGAATTCAAAACTTCATTAGGTCTTGTCTTGAAAATATATATTCCACTAAAGTGAAATGCTAAAAGAAATGGATTGATTTTTAGATACATATGTTAGCACAATTAAACCAAAAGGAGATAAACAATTTAAACGTATTGGTAACAGGCAGTGAGATGGAAACAGTGCTTAAAAAATAAATTAAAACATACAGATGCAGAAGGACCCACTGGTGGGTTTCATCAGACCCTCGAAGGAGAGTTGACACCACTGCTTCTCAAGATTTCCCATAGGACAGAAGAAGGGAGACTACTGTGCTGTCTGTGTGAAGCCAGGTTAGCCTGATATCAAAAGCAAACTAAGACATAACAAAAAAAAATCCAGACCAGGTTCCCTAATGAACACAGTAGATGAAAAAAAAATTCTTTATAAAATACTTGTCAACTGAATTCAAGAGGCCACCAAAAAGATCACTTCCCACAATCAATTTGGCTTTGTTACAGAGATGCAAGGATGGGTCAATATATGTAAATCAATACATTTCATTAGCTACATAAATGGACTCAAGGACAGGAATCACTTGGTCATCTCCATAGACCCAGAAAAGATTTTTGACATAATCAAATAGCCCTTCATATTAAAAGTCTGAAGGAACTTGGAATAGAAGGATCCTATCTTGACATAATAAAGGCTGTATTTGGCAAACTTACAGCTACCATTATATTAATGGGGAAATCTCAGAGCAGTTCCACTAAAAATCAGGAATAAGACAAGAGTGTCTGCTCTCTCTCCTCTTGTTCAACTGAGTACAAGAAGACTCAGCTAGCCCAACAAGACAAGAGAGGGAAATACAAATGAAAGGGCACAAGTTGGAAAGGAGGAAGCCAAAATGTTTATATTTATGGTTGATATGATTCCGGACATAAGGATTCCATATTCACCACTAATAACCACCTTCAGCAAGAGGACGGTATACAAAATCAACATACAAAATCGCGAGCTCTCTATACAGCGATGATGAAGAAGTAATTTCATTTAGAACAGCCATAAAGCAAAGCCAAGCAAACAACAAACTAAAACTCTTGGATGAAGCCTAACTAAGGAGATGAAGGATCTGGAGTGAAATGTTAAAACACTGAAGAGGAGGAGGAATCCACTAGATGGGAAAACCCATGCTTGTGGATTCAGAGGGTACATAATTTAGAAGAGCAAACAGGAGACCCCCGTTGGCTAAAGCAACTCTGTGCAAAAGAGTACTAGAGTATCAACATTCACTACACTACAGCGTCACACTATTGGCCAATAAAAAAACAGAGTCATAGGTCAGGGGGGTTGATAGGGAGATTGATAGGGATGAGTCGTAAGGCCACATCACTAAGAACACCTGCATCTTAACACAGATGCCGAAAATACACATCACTGAAAGGTAATGTCTACAATGAATGGTGCTGGAAACCTGTTGTTAGGTGTTTGGTGGGATTTGCAGGTGAAATCAATCCAGCCAGAATTTTGGCTTTAGTTTTTAGAATGCCTATCATAAATGAAAAGTTCTCTTCAGGAAGACAGAGCAGGTCTATCCATGTTCTTCTAACCCACAGCAGGGAGAACAGATGCTAACTCATTCTACAAGGCCAGTATCAAATTACTCTGTTACCAAAGTTAAAGACATTAAAAAGCAAAGACAACCTTTGGGAACCTGCGCTGGCAGGATTCTGAAGCAGGTAAAGGTAAAGGCGCATGCTGTACAAACCTGTTAACCTGGGTTTGAATCCCCGAACCTGCATAAAGGCAGAAGAGAGAGAACCAACTCCACAGAGCAGTCCTCTGGCCTTCACCCACTACTGTGGTGCACACACACACACACACACACACACACACAATCATGCACACATACACAAACTGCTAATAAGTAAAAAGAAGAAGAAAACGAAAGTTTGCTTTATACCTCATGAACTGATATGCGAGATTCATCAACAAAGAAACACAGGAAGCATTCATTCCCCAGCTAGTGCAGTTTATCCTGGAAAAGTGAAACCATTCAACTTCAGAGAACAAATCAATGCCATTTGTCTAGCCAGCCTACTAAGTAAGGAAAGGCCAAGGGAAGGAGCACTGTATGCTAAACGTCTAGCATGATGGAAATATCTCAGTAAACTGTGAAAAGACTCGCTCATCACGGAGCCTTCTGCCTGTGGAAGGGCAGCTGTGAAAGCCACAGCTCACGTGATGCTCAGTGGCCAAAGCCTCTGCCTCTTTCCTTCTAACACAGGAGACGGGGCACACTAGGTGCACGCCATGCTGTGCCTGTGCAACCTGACGCAGTTGCCTCAGGGCTACAAGATGAGAGCGAACTGTCTAGGGACAGATGGTGGTGGTGGCGGTGACTCACCTAATGTCCCAGAACTTTGCATATCAGCAGGCTAGAATGCTAAGCTTCTGATGTGCACTTTCCCCAAGTTTTAGAAAACTAAAAACATGGCCAAGTCCAAATAGACCCCCCTGAGCTGGGAACTGGACTATGGAAGCCTCAGAGTGGGAAACGTGGCAGAGTTTGTCTGGCGTTTGCGATGTACTGGTTGACTCTCACCTCAACAACAGCTCCTCAGATGAAATATTCATTGAATGTTCATAGCGGAAATGACAAAAGGAAGGGTCAGTGGACTTAAAGACAGATGCGACATAAAGAAGACAGAGAAAATTGAAGGCCTGGGGAAGTGCAATAGAGCATGAAAAAGAAATAGAAAAGAATTGGCCAGAAGGAGATAACCTGTGCTTATCGGGGGCTGACGTGATTGTCTGCAAAAACAAAAACCCAAATCTACTAAAAATCCATTGGTGTCCACAAAGAGAGGGCCCCAGAATGCTAAATTATTTTAGTGAGGGCACAGAATTAAACGGAGGCACTGTAAAACTGGCTGTGTTCCTATATATTAGAAATGAACACTTGAAACACAGATTTTAAGTCAGTGCCACACGGAGCTCACAGCAGGAGCCCAGAGTGATCGGCATTCAACTGTCTGCCAATGGAAGAACGATTAAAAAGGCTTTTTAGATTTATTTTTAATTATATGCCTCCCTCTGCCTTTGAGAGCGTGTGGAGTGTGTGTGTGTGTGTGTGTGTGTGTGTGTGTGTGTGTGTGTGTGTG
>BDUI01002929.1:111109-125100 GCA_002335545.1 Apodemus speciosus | reverse complement strand
AGAGAGAGAGAGAGAGAGAGAGAGAGAGAGAGAGAGAGAGAGAGAGAGAGAGAGAGATATTTAGTGCCAATAGATTTTAAAGGCTAATTATTAGAATGAAAAGCCCATGGATCTGAAAATCCATCCCCTGACTCAGTCAAGGCTCTTATCTTTAGGAAGCCCTTAACATGTGTCCTTTGAAACCCTAAACACTACCTGGGATGTCTTTAACCAAGGTCTCCACTTCACTGTACCAGGAGAAAATCATCATTTGACCTTGAACCAGTAACTGCCTGTGAGGCTTTAAGCAAACCTAGTGTCAAAGGCATTGTCCTCCCTCCCGGTCCATCATAGAGGGAGACACGAGCAAACACCAGGAAAATGGATCTGGCTCTAGAAACCTTCATTAGCCATTAACCTTGAACAAATCCCTTGACCTCCTCCATCCTGCTGCCACGAAGTGACTGTGTACCAAGCCAGTTCTGTATCTGGAGCGAACGTCTCCAAGGAGGCTCTTCCCACTGCAGCTGTGACATAGGAGATGGGAGACAGAGCTGGTCCTCTGGGTACCCCTCAAGACCCAGGAAGACATTACCAAACAGAGCCTCACAATTTCATTAAGTTTCAGATGGAACAAACCAACCCCCATGGCAACCTGAGGTGACCAACCACCTTGGAAGGTCACGAAACAACTGCATTTCCCATGGTCTAAGGTTCTTGGGAGAATAAACGTCTGACCTCTGCTGGAAATGACAAGGAAAAGGGAGGAGGATCTGGGAAACAGGGGCACTATTATTTTTCAATGTACATATGTGTATGTACATTTATATAAATAGCAACTGAAATGGAATGGAGGAAGCTTGCTATTTTAAGGATAAGCCCCAGTAGTAAAGTCATCTCCCAAGTGACGCCATGTACTGGCCGTGTGCCCTTGCATCCAGGCGAAGCTGTGCTGCTTTCTATTCCAGTCACATCCAATGCCTCTTACCAATCCATCCGTCTTAATCAGCACCTACCACTTGCAGCAGCAGCCCGGCAAGCGGGAAGCCAGGGCACGGGGATGCGAGGGCAGTGGCGAGAGGTGACGTCATGGAGGGGGAGGAAAGAAAGACGGGTGAGAAAGAGCTGGTGAGGAGGGGAAGGCAAAAGGCCAGCCATGTCACACTCCTGGGCACCTCCTCCATCTGCATGTTCAGATCTTGTCTCGGTCAGGTGGCTGGTGGCTCGGTGAGCCAGCTTGGGGCAGACATCCTCAGGAAGATTGTGTTGACATCCTGTATGGTGCTGAGATCAGGGACCCTGCTCCTAACGCTACTGATGCAGGAGACACTGGGTGGGTATAGCAGGGTAAAAAACAGTGGCTGCCTTCTGAGTCTCCTCCCTGCTCTGCTCCTGGCCTCTTGCCTCAGCCTTGTCCTGTTCTTATTGTTTAGCAACCCTAGCCCCAAGCACACTGGCCTCCTGACCTATTCAAACCACCATATGCCCTTCTAGAAGGTTTCCCCCGCCAAATTTCAACCGTCTGACAGCCCAGCTTTTTCAAAGGTAGCCAGGGCTCCTTGCCTTCCTCCTTCGGTTCAGCTTCACAGAATCACAGGCAGCCTCAGTCACTGAGCGTGATTCCCAGGAGGGAATCCTGCAGCTGCTGAGCCTCAGTCATGCATATCACAGGTTCTAGAAACTACTCCACATTTCATTTACCTGACCTCACTAGAAACCACACCCCCTTGGCTGGGACCTGAATACCTTGTTGACCTGTGGGTAAATATTTCCAACCCCTTGCTCATACTCACATGCCAAGCACCCACCCCAGTGCCACATAGTCACAAGGCAAGGGGTATGTACTAAATAAATACCAAATCCCTGGGGAAATCCACTCCAACTTAAATCAATTCTGATTCACTTTGAGAAGTCATTTCCCCTGCAGGGAGAGTCTCTGAAGAGCCAATCCCAGTCTGGTCTGGTCTGGTCTGGTCTCCTCTCCTGAAGAATGACTCAGCTGTACCTTCTGCAGTTTGAAGCTCTCACATGGTTCAGGAGGATTTGGGTTTGAAATCAGTGGGGTCTGGCCATCTCAGAACTTGGGGTTAGTGGGATACCCAAAGAAAGAGTTCTGGCCAGAGTTCTGGTAGAGGAGTATCTGTGTGGTGACTGTGCTCGTGTCTGACCACCACCAGGTCACAGCTGCTCCAGGAATTAAATCAGTGACTGGCTCTATGATCAGTAACTCTGAGTGCTTTTCTGTCACCTTTGCCTGACTATGCTGAGGTTCAGAAGCTGGTGGCCATCGAGTGCCTGTCCTTCACTCATACCTGGAAGGCACCTCTTAACCAGCTGAATGGCTACAGAGGGGAAACCACTTCATCTACAGATGACGAGTCTCAATTCAGTGAAATAATACACACAAGAACGCCGATAAAGACTTGTCTGATCCCAACGCTTCGGACTCCACCTCCTAGACTAGGAAAGAGGCACAACAGCGGAAACAGAGATTCCAGGTTTCATAGAAGACATCTCCCAGCCAAGGCCACCACACACATATGACGAATACATAGAGGCTAGAGGTTAGCTTTGGGTGAGATTAAAGGTCAGCCTCAGGCGTCCTCAGGAGCCATCCACCTTGTTTTTGAGACATGGCCTCTCAGTGGAATGCCAGGCTTGCTTTAACACTAGGCTGACTGGCTAGCAAGCCCCAAAGGATCAGCTTATCCCACGCACTGGGATTACAAGTGGATGCTACCATGCCCCCATCTTTATTTTTATTAGAAAAGTTACAGGGGTCAAACTCAAGTCTACATTCTTGTGTGAGAAGTATATTACCAATGGGGCCATCTTCACCTTCCCGGGTTGTGCACATCATGAGACTCCCAGGAGAGTAACCAGGATGGCAACATCAGCTCACCTGCTACCTGCCCTCCACTTTCCATGCCTGAGTGAGTCCCGCACCAAGCCAGGCTTTGGGGAATGTTGATATTCAAGGAGCTGCATGGGAATATCAGCAGAGATGAGAAGAGATTCTGTTTCCATCACCAGGACTGCATCAAGCAGAGTTGGGAGTGTGTCTCTACACCCTCTTCAAGCCCTATATGGGTCAGAGACTCCCCTGAAAACAACTCTTATCCAAGCCTGCATGCTGGTCAGTGACTGAACCAAAGGCAACAGGGCAGGCTGGACACTGGAGTAGGGAGAACGGCCCATATACCTGCTGAACATTAGGAAGAATGATGTCTATAGATGTTATATATGCTCCCTGGTGCAATAGTGGCRTGAAGATTATGGAGATAACCAATCGTTTTCTGATTGGATCTGAGTTCAGCTCCAGCAGAGGCGATTCATGCCTGGTACTGTAAACTTGGTCAAAAAACATGGCTAGAGAAGTCACAGACCCTAGGGAAGAAAGAATCACTATGATGGACTTAGCCTGTCTTCGAAGGATTTTTATATCCTTAAGTTAATGCTGCTCTCCATCTTGGTCAGTGAAGCTTCCTCTACGGTGGGCAGCAGTTAATGCAGAGACTTACACCTGGACAAAATAATGAGAATAAGTGACTGTGGAGTGCTTGTCCCTAGATGGAACATCTATATAAAAGCCTCCATGCACGACTCAAGGAATATCATGGAAGGGGGCTGGCAGAGCTAAATGATGGGGAGGAGTGTAGCTGTCTTCTGGGCGAGATGTGACTGTTGCATACATGAACTCCTTGCAGTTTTTGTCACCTGCACAAGCTCAGGTCCAAAGGACCAATCCGGCACTGGACTCAGTGGGTTACAAATGAAACAAAGCCAAATGGAAAAGGACAAGAAGGCCGAAGGTTGTGTCTGGGAGGTTCAGCAGTTGGAGGGGAGGGAGGGTGGGGATGGAAGTGACATGTCTTTCTACCTGGGTGAAACTGTCAAGGAATAAATAAAATCATAAGAATAGATTTTAAAAAGAAAAAAGAAAAACAGCTGGGTGACAGTGGCACATGCCTTTAATCCCAGCACTCAGGAGGCAGAGGAAGGGGCATCTCTGAGTTCAAGGCCAGYCTGGTTTACAGAGTGAGTTCTGGGACAGCCAGGGCTACAGAGAGGAACCCTGTCATGGAAAACAAAACAGATGTGTTTCCTAAAAGTCAACTCTGTCATGAAGTCATTCTCTTCCCATGTTGGGCTCAATGCACCTCATGGTGGCACTGGGAATGGGACCTCTGGCCCACTGGGATGCGCTGACTGTAATATGAATGTCAACCGATAGATTGATGGAACTTGCACAGGCTCCATAGCCACAAATATCACCTGCATCCTTCCAAAATTCATATGTAGAATCCTCACCCACAAGACAACAGTTTCAGAGGTGGAGACTTTAGATAGTAACAGGATCCTAAGGATAGGTAGGATTAGTGCCCTTACAAAATACCCCCAATAGCTTTCCCTTCAGCCACATGAAGACAAAACAAAATCATGTCTGTCTGGAAGCCAGGAAGCAGGCCCTCGCCAGACACTGCATCAGCCAGCACTTTGACCTTGGACGTCTCATGTTCCACCACTATGAGAAGGAAATGTCTGGTATTTATAAGCCAGACAACCTGTGGTATTTTATTACACACTATTCAGGAATTTCTTACAAATCTCACACCTCCTTTAGACACTTCTGCTGCCAGATTTGGAAACTCTCTGGAACTATCTCTGAATGCTATTTAGTTGGGGAGCAGAGAGAGTGAGAGTCCAATGTGTTGTATTAAATAATTTTATCTCAAATGGGGGTTTCTAGCCTGCCTTTGATTATTTAGTTCCCAGATAAAAGACACAAAACTTTATATTTATAAGTTCTATATACTAAAGTGAGGCAGAATCTACTTCCTGTGCTACTATGTCTATATCCCTGCCATAACCCTGAGATATGACTTGCTGTGCTCCATCTGGGCTGCCCTTAACTCTAATTGGCCAGCCTTCATAGCCAGGTTTTTATGACTCCCCTGATCCATGGCATCTTATCCTCTCTCCTCCTTCTCTTCCTCTCTTGGTCCTGCCTTAGACCCCAAGCCCAGTAACTGAAATCCCACTACCACTCTTCTGCCTGCCCAGCTATAGGTTGTACGCATTCTTATTCACCAACCAGGGATAACTTGGTGGTGGTGGTGAGGTATCAAGATTACATAGCGTCATTTGGTGTATGTGAGAATCTCCTTGTCCCTGGGGGCAACCAGGTCTTAGGGGGGGCCAGTATTTAGCATTACAATACATAGCAACAGACCAAACCTCAACACCAATGGTCATTGTACTCTCATAGGTCACCTCCTCTTGGGTCTCAGCTAACTGATCCACATTATAAAGGGAGGCCAAGACAGGTCCTCTCTGTTCTAGTTTCATGTCTGCTGCTATGATAAGATACCCTGATGAAAAGCAGCTTAGGGGAGAGAGGGTTTATTTAAGCTCAAAATTCCAGGTTACAGCCCATCACACACGAAGTCAAGGCTGTAGAAACAGTTACGAACATCACATCCACAACCAAGAGCAGAGAGACTGCTTGTACTCAGTTTGGTTTCTCGACTCTATGCAGTTCAGGGCCCTCTCTGCATAGGGAATGGTGCCACCCATGCCCATTGGGCTGGATGGCCCTACATCAACTAATTATGACAATTCCCCAAGGATGTGCCTACAGATCAACCCAATATAGATGATCTCTAGTTGATAATCTCTTCTGCAGTGATTTTATATTGTGTCAAGTTGACAACTAAAGCAAAACCACCACACTCTCCAAACCTTTCACAGCTAAACTTCTGAAACTCTATACTACTGATCTACACAGATGGAGAGAGAACATTTAAAGGAAGCCGTGACTAGAAAACTACTTGCCTTCCATAATCGTTTTCTGTTACCATCTTCTCAAATCAATAGAATCCCTTAAAGATAGTGACTAAAATATTTATGGCTCTGTTCTTATTTTCTATTAAGGGGAATCTGCAGGGGAAATGGGTCACAGTCACTCTCAGCTGCCTCTGACTGGTGTCACTGGCCAGTAAAGGCACTTGACTCCACTATCAGTGACTTGTAGCCTGTGCTGACAGCATTATCTGACCACCCAGCTAACCTGAGCAGTAGTTCCAAGGTATTTTCCCACTGCCTCCCCCACACCCCTTGCTGTCTACTTTACAGTCTTCACATGGAAATGGAATCAGGTGTAAAAGAAGAGAATAAGAAATTAATTTCCCCAATTACAGGGGAAACATAGCAGAGAGATTTTCTTTGCAAATTTCTTTTGTGAGGAAGAGGGAAACACGACACTCCATTTACTCTCTTAGCTTCCTGACTCCTGTATCTAGAGACAGTGTAAGTTGGAGTGCATATTGTGTGTTATTGTGGTGGGTGTGGGTGTGTGAAAACGCTTCTGGTCCATATGAAAAGGATTAGACTGGGACTAGGGAAATAGTTCAGTGGGTAGATTTGCTGCTACACAAGCATGAAGACCTGGTGTGAATCCCCAGTGTCCATCTAAGAGCCAGGCATGGCGGTGCACACCTGTGGACCTAGCACTGGTCAGGGAGATAGAAGTGAGTGCAGCGTGGGGTGCAGGGCTTCCAGGCCAGTCAGTCTAGCCAATACAGTGATCTCCAGACTCAATGTGGTACCCCATCTGAAGAACTAGGTGACAGGGGAATGCACTTAGCATCCACTTCTGCATCCACATATGCATACATGAGGAAGCATGCCCACAAACCCATGCATACCACCCATGCCCCACACACACACATGCAATTTGTTTTTAATGAGGGACTCTCTTTAGTACAAGAGACCAAAATCACAGTCTACTTTTAACTCTGCACTTCATCCCCCAATAATGAGACAGACACAAAGACACAGACAGAGATCAACAGGCCAATACACACCCTACAGTCTTTCTAACTGGATTGCTTTTCCTCCAGAAAGACGCCCCATGGCTTCGTATTTCTTTCCTCAGACCATCTCAAGTGAAGCGACCTTCATATCTTTTGAGCCTATTTTATTATGAGTGACTCTGTTCTACAAAATGTTCCAGGGAATCTGGGCTGTGAGCCACCCTGTTTAGCCTGGTGCTGTAACAATGACTTCTTACAAGTCTCTAATTCTTTCTGTATATCCAAAGCCTGTTTGAACTTGGAGCCTCAAAACAATGCTAGGAATGACAGGTGTGACTGTCTTCATCTTGTAGATGGGGAGACGGGCACATGGAAATCCAAGGCTATGTAACAATACGCAAGAGTCAGGGAATGACTCAGCTGCTCGACCCCTCACACCTGCCTCCACCTCCTACCCTGCACAGTAAGCAGATGCCAGAAAATTCTATCCCAGCAGAAGTTCTTGAAAGGGGAGAGGGGCTCAGGGGAAGGAGGCCATCCAGTAAAGCCCAACCAACCCTGTTTTGGAACAAACTCCATTTTGTGTGAAACCAGGGACTAAACTCCAGTTCCAGGAAGAAAACCACAAAGGTCACCTGAGCAAATATTCCATGACAACCCACCCAACCTTAGCAACAGCCAGTCAGGCTACAACAGCAGGGTCAAGGTACATATAGATAACCTAAGTCATCCTGCAGAGAATAGATGACCTAGCCATCCTGTTTGTCAGGCGGTTCTGTCCCCGTGTTCAGCTCCTGCAGATTACACCAGAAATGCAGTTTTTAAAATATTAACTTGCTGAGCCATATGGAAAGCTCCCCAAGCTTGCTGTAACTACAATAAACACTCTGCACCCCTAGACTCGGGGTTCTTACCTAGACTCGGGGCAGCATGCCAGAGTAAGATGTGAGACACCTTGCCTGAGAGCTTGTTAGAAAGATCCTTCTGTGTTTGCATCGGAATTGGTTCCTCTGTGGTCTTTGAGGGACCCCGAGACTTGGGTATAACAATTCTGCCTGGAGAATGGGTGTGAGTAGTGGCACTACTGGTACAAGCATCTGAGAGCAAAAGGAAACAAGTGGGGAGAAAAATACTGGACAGGGGTGCTGGGCCGTGGAAATGAAAAGGCAGATCTGTTCCAGTGGCTGAGATCCGGAAGGAAGGAAGCTAAACCAAGAGTCCCTTCCCCATCAATAAGCAACCACATTAGGAACTGAGAGGATTGAAACCATAAAGGAGTGGCAGGTTAGGACTTCCTGGTGACTGTGAAACAGCAGGAGCAGAGGTGCTTGATGCTCTAAACCCAGGATGCCTTCCAGAGCCAAAGGAGCTCCTCCAGAGGTCCTGATGCCACGCATATTTAACAGAGTAGGCTGGCTGGAAAGGGGGGGCATATATACACAGCAGAAGGGCGATGGTCTAGCGCTAGCATACTTAGTGTCCATGTCCCAGGTCCCATGGACACAGCTGGCCCTGCACCTGCCATTTCCAGGAAATCTTCCTCGCAATCTAAGGAGAAGAGAGCAGAGGATTGGCCACGGGCGCGCGCATGCGCATGGTCACACACCCGTGCGTGCCCGCGCGCGCAGCCCCGGGTTGTCATTTTGAGCCTAATTGTTTTAGCACCAGCTGTCACGTCTGTAGAATTCTTCTCTGGCACTGGTGACCTGCAAACTCTAGAATAATGAGGATGTGTTTAAAAATAGCCCCGATTCCTCGAATTCACCTCTCCTCACCCGCCCTTCTCCATCTTACTGACAGGCTTGTTAAGAACACCACTTCAAATTTATGAATATAAAGCAAAAGAAAAATTTTTTTGATTCAGACTTATTAGGAGGATACAGTGAAGTAGTGGACAAGGAGAAGGCCAGGGCCAAAGATCTGTCTCCAGGAGGCAGGCTGGAAAGCTGCCAGATAGCCCACCTGAGCCTGGGGGGGGGGGGTCCATCCGCCCATGTCTCCTACTGCATCGCTCATTTCCTCCATGACCCCAGGGCAGGCTCCCTCTCCCCAGGCCCTCCATAGGCACACACCTAGAATTGGATCTTTCAGCTTCTGGGACCATGTTAACAGGGGACAAGCCCACTCCATAGCTAGACACAGGCCTTACTGGTTGCATGCCAGCTATTCAGCTCCTGAGTACTCATAGCCTCGATTTCTGGTGATTAGAAGCCATCTCCTTCAGTGGCTGTAGGGACACACAAGAAGTGTCAAGTACTCCACTACTGCATACCGAGGGGACAGAGGAAACCGCCCTTCTTTTTTCTCCTTCCTGTGCCCAGTGGTCATAGCTTTTGAGTCCCAACAACTGTTCTGTGATCTCCGAAGAGGAGACTTCAGTCACAAGGAGCTTCTGTGGAGGCGGGGGTCGGGGGGCGGGTTGGGGAAGAGATTTATTTCTTCCACGTCACTGAGAAACTGACAGAGAGTTTAATGTCAGGCAGTAAGGAACTGACTGGTATGAGTCACCTCTGCAAGGGAAACAGCATAAGGGGGCATTCAAATCTGATTATACTGACCGATTGAGAAAACAACGAGATGTTAAGAGAAAAATGTTGGAAACAAATTGTATTTACAGTATATTCTCATCATTGTGACTGCAAACACTAAAGTGAAATTAGATGAATTGTTGACAGATGGTCTGTAGGTAGAGAGCTCATTAGAGAGAATTTTCTCTGTATGTATGCATACTGTTTTATTTCTAGAACAAAAAGGGTGTATGTGTGTGGGGGGGGTGATGTGTGGCTTATGCATGTATGGGGGTTGTGTGGTGTATATATGTGGGGGTAAGATATGCATGCCTGTGCATGTATATAGAAGCCAGGGGAACACTTTTTTGGGGGATGAGGTATGATATTTAATCTAGAGCTTGCAAACTGTCTAAGCTGGGTGGCCAGCAAGTCTCTGGGACCCACTTGTCTCTACTGTTCCTTCCCCAGAAGCTGAGGTGAAAGTGCATTCCGTGACATTCACCCCTTTATTGGAGGACTGGGGATCTGAACTGAGGTCCCTGTGTTTGCACAGTGTGTCACTTTTCTCACAGCTCGGATGGAACACCTGACAGGAAGCAATGTAAGAAAGGAAGGAAGGGTGTTCCGGAGGACACACCCGTCATGGCAGGGACTTCTCGGATGCAGGAGCACGAACTGGTCACACCGCGAAGGCGGGAAGCAGACGACGGAACAAGAAAGCTGCAGCGCTACAGGTTCTCAAGGCCTGCTTCCAGTGGCCTGCTTTCTCCAGGCCTACGGCTCTGCAACTCTCCCCAACAGCACCACTAGGGAGGATTCAAACACATGAGCCAGGAGCTGCTCCCGGCATACTGTGAGAGAACAGCGCGAGGACAGCTGTGTAGAGACAGGTGCCTACCCACCTTACTGCACAAGTGAGCATGAACAGAGATGGAGAGCAAAGTGAGGCGGGAAAATGTGTCAGTAGAGAGGTGTCAGATAGA
This sequence comes from Apodemus speciosus, assembly GCA_002335545.1. Taxonomy (NCBI): domain Eukaryota; kingdom Metazoa; phylum Chordata; class Mammalia; order Rodentia; family Muridae; genus Apodemus; species Apodemus speciosus. The sequence goes on along the minus strand of BDUI01002929.1, from coordinate 114,813 downwards.
TGAGTGACAGAACCCCTTAGTCATGCGCAGGCCCAGTGAGGACCGACACGAGGAGGATCTGGAATGTAAAAGGCCAGGCCTTTGAGTCCGCGGAAACACAAGCGAAGATGAGTCCATCCGCTTCCCCTGTGCCTAGACCAGTGCTGCAGAAGCAAACGTCACCTGAACGCTAGGCTAACAGACTCCATACCCAGCTTGAACTGCAGGGCACTAGGGAAGGTGATGCATGCCCAAGCCCCTTTGGGGTGTCTACTGCTAAGAGCTCCCGAGCAGGTGAATTAATCCTATCTGCCAAACTGTTCCACTTTCTTCCTGCCCACTGTCTCCTCTCTGAACTGAAGATTTTCACATCACTCAACTTCAAAGAAAGAATACAGTTTATGAGTGCAGAATGTTCCCAGCGTCCCCTGTACCTGGCGGTGTCTGTCACTGTTCCTGCAGAGGCTGGGGAAGACCCAGAAGTGGAAACATGAGGGACCAAAACTCTCATTAACTTGTCTCTCCACTCCTACTCCAGCTATGGTCCCTTACCTGTGCTCTTCCCTCCACTAACCATGCCCTCCCTGGATTAACTCTAAGGCCCCATTAACTAACTAACTAACTAACTAACTAACTAACTAACTAACAACTAATTAACTAACTAACACAAATGGATCCACTTCACCCCAACTAAGACAGCTTTTACTCAACATTCACACTGCATACGATTCCTTCTTCTATACCTATGGGACATTTTCCATCCAATGCTGGTCCTCCAAGGAAGAGGCAGCACAGTGTTCCTGTAGATCAGATGTGGACACCCAAATTCATCAGCAGACCACCCCGATGCCTAAGTCTGAAGATAAAATGAGGACCAGAGAGGGATATAAATTTTCTAAGGTCACAGAGCAACTCAGGCATGAAGGTAAAATGGAGTCTGGGTTTCCAAGCAAATAGGCACAAATCCTGAGGACACACACACACACACACACACACACACACACACACACCTTCTGGCAACTGTAAGAAGCAGGTACCATCACTACCTCTGTCTACAGAGTAGTGTGCCAATGCTAGAAAGAGAGAAGGGACCTGCCCGTGGTCTCTGGAGGAGGTCAGAGAGGCTGACCTCCATGGCCACGGTATTTTCCAAAGCTTCCGTGGAAGAGGGGAAGATGGGAGAAGAGAAGAGGACCAAGAGAGATATGTCGGTCCTGCTGTTCACAGAGCAGGATCAAGGACAGTGGCCTCCAAAGGCCTCAGTGGTGGTCTCAGAAGGGATGCGTGTTGGGGACTCTGTTTCTTAAATGCTAAGCCTGTCTGTCAGCTTGGCTTAGAAAGGCCTGACAGTCAAAAGCTCTTCACAACAACTTGTTGCCATAACAGTACTTAAGAGGTTTAATATCTGTCCCCTTGTCTTTAAATGACAACTTAGCACTCTTGCCCCTAAAGTTGCTGCTCAGCAGACCCTGCCATCCCTGAACCGAATGCTTCTAGAACTGGTGAGAGAAATGGAATTAAAGTCAGTTCCCTCCTATTTCTATCAATTATCTACCCACACTTTGCAAAACGAGTTGAACAAAACCGAAAGCCTACGTCAGGGGGCATCTTTAAGCAGTGGGACTTCTACATGAGTCTCAGGACTCAGCCTGGCTCTGCTTCCCAGCCCATTCGATCCAGGCCACTTGGAAGGAGCCTCTGAGGCCCCTCCTCTAATAGGCAGGCCACTAGCAGTTGGGCCCTAGGCACCGTGTAAACACTGCTTTGCTCAAGCATGCCTTTCCTCACCAGCAGACAGGCCTAAGAGGCCAGAAGGGATTTGGTAGCTCTCTAGATCCGTCATAATCACAGTGTTTAAAGGTCCCCAAATGGCCATTAGACAATCCACGCCTCTAACAGCCAGTAAATACTACAGACCCGGTCAGCATTTTTAAAGGTCCTTAAATAGCTCATTTGCATAATCCATATTTCCAGAGCCCCTAAGCTTTTGCCTTTCCCACCGAAGCTCTCTCTATCTTTATTAGGGGTGAGAAAGGAAATGCAGGGGGCCCTTTGCTCCCCTTCTGGGAAAATCGATTCTAGTTTTTAAAATGACTGTATGTTCCAAAGAGGCGGGAAACTAACCACAAAAGGCAAATATCTAAAGGGAAGATGGTAACCTACATAGGCCTACAAATATTCTTTCCTGGAAGGCTAGAAAATCCTGAACGCTCCCCGCCCTCCAGAGGACACTCATTACAGAAGCAGTCCTTCTGCAAATACTGCCACTGAGATGGGAGTCCTCCCCCCCTTGCTGGTTCTTCCTGGAGGCCCGAGGGATTCATCTAGCTCTGCATTCTTTTTAAGGTTTATTCTCAGCTCTATCTTCCCATGGAGAAAGGAAGGGCAAGTTAAGTTACTAAGCTGTTTAGGTGCCAAGACTGGGGATCAATCAACATAAATCTGGGACAAGCCACTGTTCGATGAGCAATAACCTGGTCACCAAATGAAGGTCCCAGGACATGGAGAAAGGAACCCAATAACAAGAAAGACCCTCACTGTGGGCCTCGGCTGTCATACAAAGTTTAGGAGGTGAAGTGTGAAACCAACTGCAAACACATGCAGAACCCGTGACCCAAACCAATGGATTGTGGAGCCAAAGGAGTCCTGAAAAGGTGCAGAATGTATGGATCTGGAACAGGTGTGTCCACATGACACATGGGGCTGGCCTCACTCTGGCGCTGGGAGCACTTGGAGACACAGGCACTGGTAACAGTGCCACCTGGGTGCTGCTTGCCTGAGCACACTCAGCCAGGGAAACGTTGCGCTGTTGAGGTGATTTGTTTGTGGCTATCTATGTTCTCAACTTCCAGCAAACCCCCTCCCGATGGACTCTGACTCCGCYCCTAAGACCGGCTGGCTCACAAAAAAGGAAGGTTGTAGAGAAAGCTGGTGTGGGGTATGGGGTGAAGGATATRCRTGGAAATGGAGAACAGGTGTGGGATGGGGGGTGAGGGTCCACTTCTGCCTCCTTGCAGTAATACCCCAGTTACCTGCACGGGTGTGTGCAGTGGAACAACRCAAGAGCCTCAAGTGCTGCACCGGGACACTGCTGGTGGGCAGTGGCRGGRCGGTCMGGAGCCTGCCCTCTCCRCTSGTTCTAGTGGGACTACAAGATCTGGCAACTAGACTCGAACAASGSGGCTCTCTGAAATACTACTCTGACCCAGGCACCCKTGCTCCGCGCCGGAGGCTGCAGCTGCCTTCCTGGGGTTGTTGCTCTGGGTTCAGCAGGCGGCCGCTGGGTGAAGGGCTGCCAGCTCCACACCACCCGGTGTCAGCACACMCACCCGGTGTCACTAGCACATTTCAGTTCCTCTCCTACATCCTGGCTGGGGACGCAGGGAGCCCTCGATGAGGTGTTTAGAATGCCCCTCCTTGTCACCACYAYGAATGACACCATTTCCCTGGAACCTCCCCAGCCTCCYCCATTCCCACCCAGAGCAGCCTGCATCTGAGCTGCAGCACAGTCCCCAGCCTGCTCCTGGCCCCTCGCTCTCTCAGTTCCCGGCTCTAAGCCAGYGTGTCTGCTTCACCACTACCTCAGCTCTGCCAGCACCACGCCTCCCAGGCCCGAGAGCTGCAAGCACCTTCTTTCTCCCTTTCCCAGCTCCTTCCTGGGTTTCTGCCTCTCAAACCCAGGCCACCCAAATTCTGAGCAAGCCACCTTGCCCTTAGGTAGACAG
>BDUI01002929.1:71979-85265 GCA_002335545.1 Apodemus speciosus | reverse complement strand
GACCAAGTGAGAGAAGAGGTGACTGAGTGATCAGCCTTAAATAGGACAGCTGTATCAACCGTGCACGGCTCAGGGAACATTGCGAGAGTGGGCACAAAGACTGTTAAGAGCTGGAGAACAGGGGGAAGCCCYGTGGAACGCTGTCTTCTGGATCTGATGAGACCATTGTACTGGTGAACTCGCAGCAGCTGTGGCTACTTGCCCCAAACTGGGCCTGTCAACCTCCCAGCCTGGATGGGGAGGGACGTCATGAGGCCCCACTCCTCCCTGAAAAGCCACATGCAGCTAGGGATAGCTGCTGGAGCAGGAAGGAAGGGACTGTAGCCATTGGTAAACTGCCTGTGCTCCAGGAGAATTCCACACCTATGCTCATGCAAGCAGCCTAAGTAAAGAAAGCAGGACATGCACGCACACACACAACGCTGAGTTGGGAAGATTCCAACATGAAAGTCTTGACYCTCTGTGGCCTGTGAGGCTGAGTTCTGTCTCTTCCTGGCTGGTCATATTCTATATCACGCCTCTGGCAAGAGACAGCCTGCCTTACCTGTATCTTAACTATGGTTCTAAATAAAAAAACAGGCTGGAGGCTGGAATGATGGCTTAGTGGTTAAGAGCACTGTCTGCTCTTCCAGAGGTCCTGAGTTCAATTCCCAGCAAGCACATGGTGGCTCACAACCATCTGTAATGAGATCTGATGCCCTCTTCTGGTGTGACTGAAGACAGTGACAGTGTACTCATATATATGAAATAAACAAATCTTTAAGGAAAAAACCAGACAAACAGGTTGGTTAGGGCATGACTCAGTGAGGAAGTCCAGATCTTGCCCAATTCTGTGGAAGTTTTTCCACATCCCCTGTTCCACCAGCATTCCTGTGTTATTTTGAAGAAATTAAAGACTGGCAAAATCCCATGCTGAGATCTCTTAATATGTACTTCAATATTAGAGAGCAAGGTATTGTYAGATCACATTCTGCTGTTATAACCGACTATCTGAGGCCAAGTTATTTATGAGGAAAGAGATGTACTTGAGGAGAGAAGTCTAGGAACACGGGTGTCTGCAAGAGCCTGGTGCTGCTTCCAGTCACGATACRAAAGAGAAGAACCACAGCCAGGTATGCCAAGGACAGGACACCGGCTCCGCCTCCCTTTAAAACAACCCATCCCTGAGGTAACRGGCCTAATTCAGTGAAAATTAATCCAGTTTGGTGAGAAATCACCTTCTCTCCTCYTAACGAACCTGCCATCCAAACAGKCCACAATGGTAATCAGCTCTCATCAAGCACCTAAGAAAGGACAAGCCATTTTCTAACTAGAGAAGGTAAGGGCTGGGGAGGGGGGACGGCTGCACACTGCCTGTTCCAGACACTATTACCTTCAGACCTAAGTAAGATCTGCATCACAGGTACTGCGCTGTTARGAAGTGCTGCTCTCTGGGGTGATCTACGCTCCCAATCACACCTTCCTGCTTTGCCTGCAGTAGTGCTGGGGGCGGGGGAGGGAGGCTCGGAAGCATCTCTGAAAACCTGGGTGACTTTGAAAGTGTTCCTGAGAGCCACCTGTATCCCTGTGACTCAGATCTGCAAGCAAGCAGGAAGCAAGTGCGGAGGCAAGCCAGCTGGATTCTGGGTGTCAGACAGACAGCAAGGAAGTKTGGCAGACCTGGTCCCAAYCTCTCAAGAAAAGCAAAGTCAGGTCATAGGTGGAAGCAGTAAGAGAGTTCCGAAGTTGACAACCTCTGTTCTTTAATGAGTACCAGGTGGTRTGACAGTGTGAAYGGGGTGTGAGCCCAACTTTCCAATGTCTGGGTGGTCTGTCTCTTACCCACTGCGAACTGCTCTAGAGGCTATGCTCAGGCTGTCTGGAGATACATAAGAAATAGTGTGGTGGGGACAGCTACTGGGTGTCTGATGTTCTGGATGGAGGCCACAGGCAGCAGCAGCAGGCAACGGGTCACTTTCTGGGTCACTCTGGACTCTAAAAGGTCCGTAAACTTTAGCATATGGGCTCCCTGTCCCAGTGGTGTCCCAAGCCACTTGGGTGAACCATAGGTGGCTGTCCTATCCCAGGCCAGCCCTGGGACTCTGCTTCCTTTGCTGCCAGCCTGCACTCACAGTTCAGTCCCTCACTCACCTCCAACACATCTCCTTAGCAGAAGAGTGTCTGTCTCAGATGACTGACTNGTCTATTCTGCTCCCAGGGAGGCCCCACCCAGTGGGCAGCTGCGGAGCCATCTGCTGCGAGGGCGGTGGCAGCACCAGCTTCAGGGTTTGTTTACAAACTGGGCTCTGCATGTTGGAGAAACATCATACCTCTTCCAGGCATTGTGTGGTGCCAGGTGGAAGGACCGACCAATGAGGACCATGGTGTGCAGACCAAGAACCAAGACCTGTGCAGAGAGTGGAGCCCTTATCCTGGTMACTGTCCTTTACACAACCTGCGCCAGCCTGTGGCTCCACAGTGGGCCCGCCTGGAACTCTGGCCAAAGTGACAGCATCTATATAAGGGCTTGTGAAGCCAGATAACACTACAGGGTACTTCAGGTCACATGGGTCTTCAGTATCTCACAGAATGTCACTCAGATCCTATCTCTCCCACAACTCAGGATATTCCCCTTTTTGACAGTTGCAAGGTACAGGTAACAAGGTCTACATTAAAATACACCTGTAAAACAAAAATCCTTTCACTAATAGAATGAAAGCATTATAGTGGGCAGGCGGTGACACACACACACACACACACACACACACACACACACACACACACTGGGGTAAAGTTCTTTCCATGCCAGCATGAGGGCCTGATTTCAAGCCCCAGTACTCACATGAAAGCCAGTGTGGGGAGCTTGAACAGGGGATGCAGAGATAGGAGGATCCCTGGGGCTCACTGGCAGCTAGTCTAGGCTAATCTGTGAGTTCCAGGTTCGGCGAGAGACCCTGTCTCAGAAAATGAGGCAGAGAGCAATAGACAAAGACTTCTGATGTGGATGCCTAGTGGAGCACACAGGCACGTGCATGCACATGTGCTCATGTGTAAGCACACTTGAACACACACACACACACACACACACACACACACACACACACAGTGTATGGAACCTTAAGGGCTGAGCACAAGTACAAGCAAGGAGACAACTACAATTTAAAAAGACAACTCAGGTGCCACAGGAATATGCCAATCCTGATACAATCTGTGATAACAGCTCTGGGTAGTAAATATTATTTTACAAATGATCCAAAAAGGAGAAAAAAATGTATCCCAGACCACAATGGAACTTGTATCCAGGTTTAAAGTCTGTGATCTCGCTGTGGTGCTGGCACAGGAGATAGATGAGAAATAATCTGCTCCCTGGCTTCGCCTGAAACAGCTGGGCTGCAGCACCACACTGAAATCTGGCCTCATTGCACAGGGACAGTGGCAATTCTCAGCTGGAGCAACAACTTAAAGAGCTGTTTTAAAAATTCCAAATTAGTAAAAATGGGATCAGACTGATCAGAAAACACCACCTAGCTGTCCTTGCTTCTGGCAATATAGACCCATGAAGGCCAATCCCCAGTTTGGGAGAAACTTAGTTCAAGTCGGTTTGTTTAGTCAACACTGGAAATGTGTGCGGCCATTGAGGACTGTAAATCCTTTGTCGGGGCAATGAAAACACAGACCCACAAAACACTAGGAGGGTGGAATGTCTGCCCAGCATGTTGAAAACTTTGCCTGGAGCCCTTTGTCCAGAGCAACGACAGAGAGCTGTCTAGGGTGCTGAGCGCCTCCTTGGGAAAGTCTCTGTCCTTGGTGCTGAAGCCATGTCACAGGAAGATATCTTGGACACCAAAGATCGTGGTCCTGAAGCTGTCGCCTAGGGCTCTGTCCAAGGTACTGAGAAAATACTGGATCTGTTCAGGGTGCTGAGATTTCACMAACAGAGTTCTGTATACAGTGCCACRGAAGCCCCCAAAGTGTTCTGTTACGGCTCCAAGAGAGCACAGATGAGGACTGAGAATAAGAAATCCATTCCCATCTTCCTGGAGCAGGGACTGAGGGTCATACAGGACCATTAAGTCTACTTGGCCCAAATGTGGAGCRATGGAGGCTGGGTGCACCCTGGAGAGAAAGGTAGGTGGCTGCCAACAGCCACTGTGCTAAGTCTGCAACTGAGTCCTTCAAGGGGATCTGTGTGTGTGTGGGTCAGACCAGGACATCACAGCAGGAGCTGCTGCTGCTCTTATCTCACAGCCTGCTGGGTCCCTTAGCCCTGCTCCTCCCTCTAAAGAGCAAGCAAGCAAGCAAATATCATGCGGGGTGAAACCAGGACAGCAGTGGGCTAATATGTCCAGGGCAAAATCATCTGCAAACACAGAATGCCATAGAACAGGCAGGCCAAGGAAACTAGGACTGCTGAAAGAAACTAGACATGACAGCAGAAAGCAAGTCAGGTCCAGTTCAGAAGTCCAATGAGACGGGAGAAAAAGCTGTCAGTGTGGGGCCTGTCAAGACATAAGCTAGCATTGCCCAGGCACCAGGGGAAACAAGCTATASACAGCAAAGCAGACTAGCACAGCCCAGCGGTCTGCAGAGCCAAACCTGAGGTAAGGGAGAGCCACTGGCTTCTCAAGAACTGCCGGGGCAATGTGCCCTGCGATCTATGAACCAAATGTTCACAATATTGCACAAAATGTATTCACATGTGCCTTCATTTACCCCTACGCTTAGAAAGACTACAAAGGAAATATGAAGASCCCAAACCTCGAGCTCCACAGGGGCACTTACTTCAAAACTATCATGCCCAGGACCCAAGGAAAACAGAGACGAGTTTTCAATTAAATCATTATAGTTAAATCATTTTGCAAATATTTTAAAGGAGTAAAAGCTCCGGGAGTAAACATAACCTTCTAAGGTGACGTTGTTATATTTTGAGCTTTACTTATTTTGCGGAGCAAACTTTAAAAAAATACTGCTATTAACCTTTATGCATGTATATATCAATACTGTCCCCACTTTCCCTGAAAACCCAGCCAACACATATTTCTCGGTCTCCTTAGCAATCAGGCTGTTCTTGTTAATTAATTGAAGCTGGTGCGATGTAAATGGAAGCGATTCCCCAACCAGGTGTGGCCCTAAAATTCTCCCACGATCAAGTGTGTGTGTGTGTGTGTGTGTGTGTGTTCTATCTCTCTTCCTCTTTCTCTCTGTCTCTCACTCCCCACCTCCTTTCTGAGTCAGGAGTTCACTCTGTCATGCAAGCTGGCTTCAATCTCCTAGCAACTCTCCTGCCTCAGCTTCTCAAAAGCTGAAATGGCTGTCATGAGCCACCATCTTCTTCCTCCACACTGGCTAGAAATGACTTATATAACCCTGGAAATGGAGCATGGGGCAACCTATGTTCTAGGATCCCCACAGGCAGGACACTCCTGTTGCACTTCTGTGTGGATGGGAAATAAATTTTGGTCCTCTACAACACACATATAATGGTATTTACATACTGAAACACCTAGCATTAGCCACACATGAGCACACACTATGTGACKAGTACGCGGCAAACCAGGCTGGGCGGGGTACGTGCAGATATAAGTCAAGTGTGAACATTTGGGAAGGGGTTGGTACTGGAGACAACTGCTGAGGTGGGAATTGTAAGAGCTCTTGGTACACAGAGCTTGGTAAAAGTTTTGGGAACCCTCTTCCTCCTTTCTCTCTATTCTCATCCTCATCTACAATTTGGTCTTGGCCCCAGACCCTGGAATCTGTATTTATCAGCTCTCTCCTTCAATAGCTATTCTGACAGACACTTGGTTGTAACTGATGGCCTTGGGACTTTTTTCAACTAGAAATTGAGTGAACTTATCTCTTTCTCTTTAACTTTGTCCTTGAGCTCCTAATTTCCCTTAATCTTTTGAGTTTACTGCTGGGTGTGACATAAACTTAGTGAATGCCCCCCACTCTATTCCATACGATCTTCGCAGGCTCTTTTCAGCACTGTCCATCAATCCATCCCCTGAGACTGAGTTTTGGGTCTGCCTCTTTCATGCATCAGTTCCCTGCATTGACTTTTCAAGTCCTCCAGCTCCTCTCTGCTGTACCCTGCTTCCTGTTTCTTTTTGAAATAAATGGTTTCTCTCATCTTTCCCAGAGCACCAACTGCAGATTCACTTATTCTCTGAGGCACATTCCCTCCCATCAGTCGTTCAGCTAGAAGTGGAGAGGCACAAGCTTCCCTCTCCATTCTGCCCATCTCTACCTTAGCTAAGTTCAATCACGCAGTTGGTAAACACAGACAGTGGTTCTCTGCTGTCATTCACAAGAGAGTATGAGCCTCCCGCAGGGTGGCCCAACTCCCGTCCATAAATGTCCTAATGTCTCTCATGCTGGGGTTCRGGGGAGAAAGTCTGCCAGCAATAATCTTCTTGAGAAAAGAAAGACTTTTAGGCTGTAGACCAGAACATCTCAGTGAGCAAAGGTGCCTGATGAAGTAATTTCGATCCTCAGGACCTACATGGTAGAAGAGAGAACTGGATTCCACAAGTTGACCTCTAACTTCTAAGTGCATACTGTGTTATTTGCATGTGCATGGAGGCATGTACATATACACACGCACACATGCAAATAAATAAATAAACTGTGATTAAAGAAATATAAAAATATTGTGCAAGAACTACAAATCATTTGATGCAGTCTTTTACTTCTTTAAACAGTCCATTTGGCATCACTGTTTCAGTTATCAATTACCTTCTGTCAATCTTCTTTCAATCTCTCAAAGAAGATTTATTTATTTATATTTTATGTGTGTAGGTGTTTTGCTAGATGTATGCCTGCATCGTGTGAGTACAGATCCTGAAGAGGCCAGAAGAGGGTGCTGGATCCCCTGGGACTACAATTACAAATGGTTGCGAGCTGTCACATGGATCCTGAGANGGGGAGAAAGTCTGCCAGCAATAATCTTCTTGAGAAAAGAAAGACTTTTAGGCTGTAGACCAGAACATCTCAGTGAGCAAAGGTGCCTGATGAAGTAATTTCGATCCTCAGGACCTACATGGTAGAAGAGAGAACTGGATTCCACAAGTTGACCTCTAACTTCTAAGTGCATACTGTGTTATTTGCATGTGCATGGAGGCATGTRCATATACACACGCACACATGCAAATAAATAAATAAACTGTGATTAARGAAATATAAAAATATTGTGCAAGAACTACAAATCATTTGATGCAGTCTTTTACTTCTTTAAACAGTCCATTTGGCATCACTGTTTCAGTTATCAATTACCTTCTGTCAATCTTCTTTCAATCTCTCAAAGAAGATTTATTTATTTATATTTTATGTGTGTAGGTGTTTTGCTAGATGTATGCCTGCATCGTGTGAGTACAGATCCTGAAGAGGCCAGAAGAGGGTGCTGGATCCCCTGGGACTACAATTACAAATGGTTGCGAGCTGTCACATGGATCCTGAGAACTGAACCCAGGTCGCCTGGAAGAGCAGCCAGAGCTGAGCCACCTCTCCAGTTCCCTGTCAAGTTTCTTGATATGTTTCAAATATTTGCATTTCCTATTCTTTTATTTCTTTATTCCCTCTAGTGTTTATAATACATTTCTTTCCTCCCAAACAAAGATTGTGATTGCTCACAACAGAAGAGACATACACAATAAAACTCACAACATGAAAAACACAAACCAGTTAAGGAACTGACAGCAGGATGTCCACACATCCATGTCTGTATCCTGGGTTAAGGAAACTTACTGTCACCGAGCAGAAAACTTAGCATGGAGCTGCTTCAGTGGGTAAAGTCGATGGCACAGATCTCCGAGGTTAATACTGGAAAGCATGCTATACGTGCTATTCTTTGCTACTCTTGTAGTAAATGCTCTTTGAAATGCTTTTAAAAAACTGTCTGTTTGCTAAAGGATATGACACAGAGTAAAATAAGAAAATCATTATCATATAAATAAAGGGAAAGACAGGCTAAATAGGGATATGAGGGTGAAGGAAGGAATAATTAGAGCAGCTTTTTAAAAGGCTGGACTTGAAAGAATGAACACTGTTGCATAAAATTTCACCACCCAAAGGCAAGGATGGAAACGTGACAGACCCGAGTCTGTCTGGCAATTGTTATAGGAGCGAATGCTTTCCCCACTAAAAAACCATTATAGCTCTCTCTCTCCTGGGTCTTGTCAGCTTCAATGTTCTACCTTTTCTTTCTTCAAAACAGGGTCACCTGTATCTTCCTTCCTCTGCCTCTCTAGTGCCAAGGTAACACACATGCACACATGACTTGGTTTCTGTACTCTTCAGAAAGAACTTCCCAAGGAACTGAATGTGCCCTCCTCAATATCCTTGGCTGCCTCTGCTGTCGGTGACATTGGACTTCCCGGCAGCTCTCTATCACAGCTCTAGAACTCCTTTATCTCCCCCCTTTCTCGTTTATTTTTATTTTGTCTGTCTGAGGGTTTGTCTGCATGTGTGTATGTGTACCATATGTGTGCCTGGTACCTGGAGAGGTCAGAAGACAGACTGGATTTCCAGAAATAGATAGTTGTGAGCCACATATGCATCCTGGTCCTGGGTCCTCTACTCTTGAAGTGCTCCCCACCACTTAGCCATCTCAAAAGCTCCTCTTTCATCCTCTTAAAGGAGTGTTTCCCAGGCATTTCAGGACTACAACCAAGAGCCGTGTCGCATAATCCATACCATCTTGTCTATCTGCCACCCCTTCATTTTGTTAACATTTTAACTTAAATTTTATTTAACCTGTGAATCCTGACTGGTAAATGAGTGGCCCCTAAGCGCGCTTTTCTCCCTTCTGGCTCACGAATGAGCTCCTCTCTGTTCATTCACCTGAATCCACCTCCCCCTCCAAACTCATCTCAATTTTAGGGCTTCCCTTCCTGCCAGTTTGACATGAACCCGACAAACCTCCACAAACCCCAGAGTACATAGGTGCACTTAGTCCAGACTATCCCAGGTAGCTCCTCCCAAAGCTGATCCAGTTTTCCATCTGTGTAGCCCGGACTGTTCAAAGACTTTGTCTATGAGAACATGCTATAACACATCTTTGTTCAGGTAGCCTAAATTGAACCAGGTACAGCAGCAGTCAGTCCACAAACAACAGGATGCTTGCTTGTTTGTTTGCTTTTATGTATATTGGTGTGAGGGTGTCAGATCTCCTGGAATTAAAATTACAGTTATGAGCTGCCCTGTAGGTGCTGGGAATCGAACCCAGGTCCTCTAAAAGAACAGCCAGTGCTCTTCACCACTGAGCTATCTCTCCAGCCCGTGGAAGTTTATGTGTACATTCCTGGTGATTAAACATGTGTGAGATTCCCAGCAAGCATGGCAGCAGCGTTATGGGGGCCTGAGAGACTCGCTTCTTGGTTTATTCCCTCTTCAAGCTTCAGGGTAGCTAGATAAAGTGGCCAGGAAAGGAAGCAGGCATTATATGCTCCAAAGTCCCTGTCACATTAAATGCCCTTGAGGGTCCCATGGTATCTCAGTGTGCTTTCTACTGCTATGGTAAGACACCATGACCAAAAACAACTTGGAGAGGAAAGGGTTTGTTTTACAGGTTACAATCCATCCTTAGGAGAAACAGAGGTAAGAACTCCAGGAGGACCCTGGAGGCAGGAATGGAAGCCTAGGCATAGACTAATGCTTCTTGGTAGCTTCTTATTCTTGCTTGTTGGGTTTGCCCTTATACCGCAGGGTCACCTGCTCAGGTGTGGCACTTCTCACTGTGAGCTGGGCATTTTCACAGCAGCCAGGCAAGTGTACCACGCATTTCCCCACAGGCTAATCAGATGGAGACTGTGGTAGGCTGAATGAGAATGGCTCTTATATTTTTTTAGAATTTGGCCTCCAGGAGGTGAAAGTGGCAAAGATTAGGAGATGTGGTCTTGTTGGAGGAGGTGTATCACCAGGGGAAGGCCTAACATTTTAAGACTTGTGCCRCTCCCAGAGTGAACTCTGTCTTGTGCTTATGGTTTTAAGATGTGGAATCTCAGCTGATCCTGCTGCCGGCCGTGCCTTCATTCTGCCACCATGGACTCTGGGCCTCTGAAACCATAGCGCAAGTAAACGCTTTCTTTTGTAAGTTGCCTTGGCCACTGGGGTCCTATCAATCAAACGCAAGTAAGACAGAGGTATTTTCCGAACTGATGTTCCCTCCTCCCTGATGACTCTAGCTATGTGAAGCTGACAAACATCTAAGCAGGACACACGGCTATCTGTGTAGATTCTTCCACAGGCGCTGTAATTTGGATTCTGCTGCGGCTGCTGTATGATTCCACCAGGAGTCACCCCTAAGGGGCTCTTTAGCCATCAACAGCCTTCAGGAGCATAGATCGCCCTCCCTCCTTGACGTTAGCTCACTGAAGGAGGCCTTGCCCAGCATCGGGAGCAACTCTCTGTCTTTGTCCACACTTCCTATACTGCTCCTGGGATCCACTTGTTGTAAGATGCTGTTTTTAGTCTCTAGTATTCTCTGCAGTTTACAAGCTGACCTTTTGCCACTTCCTCTTCATGGAAAGGACTTCACAGTTACACACAACAGTTTCCAAGTGAGACTTCTGTGGTCAGGAGAGACTTGTGTCRACCGCTCTCTTCTGTCATTGCTACTTCTCAGAACCAGCCCTGGGCATCCTCACCGTATGATCTAACAGCTAAGAAAGCCAGTTGCTGCGAAAAACATCCCTGTAAACCATGGTCACAGCACTTTATAGTATACCCTTCACTTTCCCATATAGTGCCATTGATCCACAAACAAACAAACAAATAAAAAGCCTATGGCCATTTTCTAGATGAGGAAGCTGGGGCCACAGAGCTCTGTTGTGAGACATGGGGAGTTGTTTCCTTCCCTGGAGAGATGCAGCTGCATTGTGGCACAGAATAGTATTACAGGGATCTAGAAGAAGAGAACTAGCAGTGTACTGGGTATGCGAGGGACTTGTCACCCCCCCCCCCTTAAAGAGACATTTATCACAGTTTGGTCTTTGGTGCAGGAAAATAAATACTATGTCTGTGTTAGGTGTAGTTAATAGCACCAAGTCTTTATCCATTTGAAAGCATGGCATTAGTGCTCAAAGTCACCTCAAGGATCATGACATTCTAAGGGGACCCCAATGCTTGAAGAGGGTGCAAATGAGCCAAGGTCATCCAGGTGAGCACTCAGTGATCTGAGAGAATCCACAGAAGAATGCAGAAGAAGGCCCATTGGTGGGTGGGGGTCCAATGTAAAATCCCCTGCTCCTGTCCATGTTAGAAGAGTCAGAGACATTTCCTCTGTAGATACAGTGACTCATCAGTTTGCTGACTGTCCACTCACCAGCTGGATATGAGCACCTTCAAGTTCAGTTAATTTCTCCTTCCTATGTCTCTGGGTCCCGTTCAGTTCCTGAATCAATGGTGGTTTGCTGGCCTGGAAAAAAATTGTGGCTTTGCTTGCTCATCTGGTCTATGTGGCCCTCTCAGTATTATGGCTGACACCACGGAGTCGGGCCYGCACTACAAGGAAGGGCCCCTCTATCTCTGCTATCATAGAATGTCAGAAATAAACTTGTGGCTAGCATCAGTCAGCGACACCTGGGAACACTGGATACATGGAGGGTGGTCTCGGCTGACCTGATGATCAGTGATGGGCATCCCTGACACATCACTGAATAMACTTCTAGCAACCAACAGCCATCCCTACAAGGAAGAATGGCCCTTGGCCATCTGGGTCCCGGTGCCAGTACCCAGGGCTCACTCTTCTGTGCTGCTTTCTAGTTGTTCTCGCCCTCCTTATCCTGCCATCTGTTAACAGCTTTCTTTTTCCTGTCTGCATGACACTGCTTCCTCTCTCTCCAGGGGCCTCAGCAAGGACTACAAGCTGCTCCTTGTAGCTCTGAATGGTCATTTGGCCGGGGTCCTCCCACCTACATGCTTGTGTGCATTATAGACAGGTTGGCTTTTCACTTGCATTAGACTGGATTCGTGCTCTTCTCTGAGAAAGAGAGACTTTATAAAATACAGTCTATGCTCAGAAAGCAGGGGATCCCAAGGCCCGTGGGAATATGGGCCTCTGCTGGGGCTGCAGACTCTAGCCCAGGTGGATGCTTTGACATGGTGCCCATGTGGTCTCCCAACATCAAAGAGCCCATCCGTAACTAATACAGTGCCCAGACCATCACTGTACCCCCTACAGCTCTACCTCTAGCAAGGAACCCAGTCACACCAAATCCCTGGGTGCCCAATGCATTGATAGTAATTGATTTCTTCCTTCCACAGAGGCATCTGCCAGGCAGTTAGCTCTGTGCTGAATTCTTGTTTGTTCTCATGCCTCCATCTTCCCATCTGTCATCCAGCCCAAGCTGCTCCTACCCGGGGGGTTAGTTCTCTTGCTGTCCCATTTTATGCACAAATTCAGAGTCTCTAACTATGACTGAATCAAGAGAACAGTTGCCTGGACTTCCTGGTTGGTCTTCTTCCTCCCTTTTCTCCATCAACTGATGGAAACAAATACCATGGCTTTTGTCACCAAGTGTGGAACATCAACAAAGAATAATGGATTTCTGGTTCTTCCTCRGTGGGATAAAGAGTAGAGGCCCCACTGCCTTCGATAGGCAGAAGACCAARTGGAGAACATATACATCAGGGCGGATAGAAACTGATGGTCCAAAGGATAGACAATTATAGCCAGAGGCTGTCTGCCAGAATCTCCACTCAGGGGTGTCTCATGCTGCCCCTGGCCTCATGGTACCCTCGGCTTCTCTGAAGTGAAAGCAGCCTCTGGCCCATCCCCTCCTGAAGAGTGGCTCTCCCATCCAGATCCACCGGCAGTGTAGCGTGTCTCCTTCAAGGCCCTTACATATCCCTGGGCACTGCTAGTGCTGTCAGTCCTCAGGCTGGGGCAGACTCAGGCTGAGTCTGGTCGTTTGTGAGCCAGACACTCACAACTCGTACTCACGTTTCCCAACTCTAATTCTGAGCATGAAGAATGTCTCAGAGTGCTACCAGCTCACTAACAGTTTGGAAAGAGCATTCCAGACAAATCAATGRATGGTGAAATGAAGAATAGTGGATCAAGTTCTGAGGTTTGGGGAGAGGGAGGCAGCTCTTATACYGTCTGGAGCCGTTGATACACAAATGTATACTATGAATTTTCAAGAGTATACCTATGCTGTAGCCCACCCTCACAGGAAAGCTAACTTTTATAACATTAACATTCTTATGAAACTCTTTATATTTATATGTATGTATGCATGTATATGTACATATATAGGTGTGTGTATATACACTTCACTTTTTGTTTGTGTGCATGTATGTGTATGTGC
>BDUI01002929.1:36764-52611 GCA_002335545.1 Apodemus speciosus | reverse complement strand
GATGATCAGCTTTAGTTTTAATGAGATATTACTAACTACACTTGGAATCCACCAGGAATGTGTGAGCCATTGCTTGACAGCCTTGCTGTAATTTGTACCCTGTGACAGACATGAATGGCATTCTTTTAGTTTGCATTCTTGGGTTACAAAGAGGTCAAACATCTTTTAATATACTTACTGATCCTTTTATTTCCCTCTTCACAAGGCCCTCATTTATGGGCTGAGGCAGATAGCTCAGGCAGCAAAGGGCTTCCCTTGTGAGCCTGAAGGCCTAAGTTTTATTCTCAGACTCATTTCTTTCCTTTCCTTTTTTCTTTTCTCTTCTTTCTTTTCTTTTTTCTTTTTCTTTCTTTCCTTTTCTTTTCTTTTCTTTTCTTTTTTTTTGGTTTTTTTGAGACAGGCTTTCTCTGTATAGCCCTGGCTAACCTGGAACTCACTCTGTAGACCAGGCTGGCTGGAACTCAGAAATCCGCCTGCCTCTGCCTCCCAAGTGCTGGGATTAAAGGCGTGTGTCACCACTGCCCAGCCCACTTTTTTTTTAAACAGGAAACAAGTTGACACACATTTGTAATCCCAGCACTATGGGAGTAGAGACAGGAGGATCCCTTTTGTCCCCTGCCCAAAAGGGAATGTTAGCCTGAAGCATTTTTTCCTCAAAAATTTTCCTGTTTACAACCCAGGAGTCAAAAATAAAATTAAATAAAAATTTTCACTGCACCTCGTTGAGCATGCAATCACATACATGCGCACACGCATGCAAATGAAAGAGCAAGGGACATTCCATTAAAGAAAGGCTACCCTGTTTTATTCTATTTATCTTAGCTTTAAATTTCCGGTTGTGGCTCACTGCACTGCCATCAGTCTACACAACCCTCGGACCTGAGATCACCCGTGAGCTTTGAGGGGTTAGATGAGAACACTGGCTGGAATGGGGAGATCCACTAGAGGCTGTGTGTGGTGTGACTTTACGAGCCCGGTAGGAGCTGTCCGTGGTGCTGCCTGCATAGCAGTGCTGCCGAGGGTCAGCACTCACTGCACTCGCTCGGCAGGAGCTGTCCGTGGTGCTGCCTGCAGAGACCAGCAAGGGGACTGGAGATGTACTTTCTCCTGGGCGGGGGACCAAGGTCCTCAGCCAGTATAGTCGAGACGCCTTTCCAAACTCTTTTGATTATTCTGGTGTGCCGCAATCAATACACAGATTTCTTATAACAGAATGCCATGGTTGAGGCCTGCCCAATATCCCAGCTAGCTGGGCCCAGTTATGGTCTGACATGTTCCCTAAAGGCTTCGTCAAAGGCTTGATCCTAGTACAGTAGAATTCAGAGATGGGGCCTTTAGGAATGACTGGATCATGAGGATTCTGATGGATTCTGTTTAACAGGCTGCTGGGACGTGGGGTGTAAACTAGGAAGTTTCCTGCAGTGGGCCAAACTGCAGAAAGTGGCTGTTGAAGGGGCTATTTTCCCAGGATCCCTCCCTTTTCTCTCTGCTTCTTGACAACCATGAAGAACTCTGCTCTACCACGTGCTTCCTGCCGTGAGTCTCTGCTTCACCCAAGCCAAGAAGCAGAATGACCATGGACTAAAACCACGAGCCAAAATAAGTCTTGTCTCCTTTGGATCATTTTCCCCATGTACTCTGCCAGAGATAGAAAGCCAGCAAAAGCCTCTCAAATGAGGTAATGAAGGCCAAAGAGGCATCTTCCCAGTGTGGCCACACTGAGTAATTCGTTTTCTGCTATCCACTATTAATTTGGCTCTTATTATTGGCTAACTGAAGATGGGTGGTTGAACCTGACTTGAAGTAGAGGTTGTGACCTACCATGTTTGATAACTGTTCTGTGACAGGCTCTGGGGCCATTTGCCAGACTGCTAACCACTGGCTCAGGGTCACCTGACCCTGCAGTGTGTCCCTCACTCCAGCATTCCAACCTAGCTCCTGGCTCCAGTCACACCATTCACCTCTGCTCACACACAGAGAACTCTTGTGAAAACCTGCCAAAGCCAAGCCCTGGGGCTTCAAAACCCGGTAGCTCTCCAGGTCCCAAGTCTGCAGATTGCATCTGGCACATATGGTGCTCCATCTCCATCACAGAATGTAATCCCAGTAAGAGTAGTAAGAGATCTGGGGCAGGGCGCCATGGTGGCTTAGCAAGTAAAAGTGCTTGCACCAAAGCCTGATGACCCGAGTTTGATCCCCAGGACACACATGATGGAGAGAAATGACTGTTGAAAACTGTCCTCTGACCTCCACATGAGTCTCTCTCTCTCTCTCTCTCTCTCTCTCTCTCTCTCTCTCTCTCTCTCTCTCTCTCTCTCTCGCTCGCTCGCTCGCTCTGGAATTTAAAGAGAGGCTCGGGTGGCATGACCTTTTTCCTAACATGACCTAACATGTATTTATATCTGGCTTAAGTCAAATCTATGATATACAATAACTATTATTATTACTCCGGGTCAAAGCTCTGGTTTTTTTGTTTTGTTTTTTTCTTTTTTTTTACTTCATACTCTATGTGACACAAAATTTAGAATTTCATACTTCTGAGTCTTTATTTTTTTGTTTGGGGCATATATAATCCATTACATACACACCAAATCACCTCAAAAGCAGAAAAACTAACTAACTAACTAACTAACTAACTAACTAACTAACTAACTAACTAACTCTCTCTCTCCTTGAGCTCTTCTGCTTCCAAATACCCCCTTCAAGTCATCTGCTGTGGTACACAGAGCTGCTGGTGCTCTCGTGAGGCCCACACTTGGGGATGGGATTGCAGCCCACACAGAACTTGGATTTCTACATATACTGATCTTCACAACCAGATGAGGCAGGGGCACCATCATTATCCGCACCATCATCAGAATCAACTTGCGGTTAACTCTCTTCCAAAGCCAGTCTGCCGGTACCTCCCCACTGCAGGCAGATGGCTGCTTCCCATTCACAGACTGCTCCTCGCCAGACAGACACAAAAGAAGACAAAGGCAGCTGATTCACAGGCAAGCTGCCGTGTACAATCATGAATGAATGAGTCTGCAACTCTGGGACAGAAACAGGAATTCTCCCAGCGAAGGCAGCCGAGAGCTTTCATTTTATACAGAGATGAGACTAYTATTTCATTTTCTTTCCCCAGATATCAATCTGTGAAGTTCTTTCTTGTTCTGTTTTCTGGCTCTGTTTGGTTGCTTTTGAGACAAGGCCTTGGTATGTAGACCTCAAATTTGTAGGCATCTTTCTGCCTCTGCCTCTGCCTCTGCCTCTGCCTCTCAAGTGCTGGGTCATCACCAGCCTAGCAAGTGATCTGCAGTTTTATAATCCATTTCAGTTGTGATTACAGTATAAACCAAACAACAACGAATTGTCTTGTTTGTTCTTCACATAATTACACAAATATAAAGTATTATTAAATCCTTTGTACAACCTATTTTTCAAAAGCTACTAGAATATGGTGACACCTAAGGCAGGCACTAAGTCAGCCACAGAACTTGGAAATAGTCATATTCTAATTAAAGAACCAATGCAATGTTGTTGTATCACCCCCAGGACATGCAGTTCTGGGTCCCCTCTGCACAGAACTAGGAAGAGCACCAACCCTTCCTGCCAGCATGGGAGAAGGGTCATGGCCAGACACATCTGGTGCACTGAGACGTTCTAGTGTGTAAACCAAAGCCTGCAGGAGGAATAATCTAAGGTACCCACCTGTACCTGACTCAGCTTCTGAGCTGTAGACAAGCGCGGTGGCTCCAAGATACAGCTCAGGCATTACTAAGTTTTAAAAGCCATTCGGCAGTCTGGCTTCTGCATTTGTTAAGAATTGATAAAACTTAATAAAGGGGATTATTTGTCTCAAAATATTTGCTGTCAACTAGCAATTCCATTGTCTTCCAATTAAGTCTACAATGAAAAATAACTTTCAGAGTCATTTTGTTCCAGGTTTGGGAAGATAGTTTCTCAACAATGTGTAAAGACATTTTGAGGACAGGTGAGATGGCTCACTTGGAAAGGGTGGTCGCCACCAAGACTGATGGCCTGTCTTTGATCCTTGGGACCCACGCAGGGGAAGGAAAGAACTCAGTCCTAAAGGCTGTCATTTGTGACCTTTGTCCTGCCACCTGTCCTGAGTTGAGCATCAAGACTCCACAGAACACTGCTGGAGTCTAAGCATTAGTGCGAGCCTCCTAACATCTTCATGTCTGCTGTATCTTTGCATTTTAAAAACTGTGGTAAATATCTTTGGAGCCCAGAGCCCTTTGGCCATGTGCCAGAGATTTTCAGAAAGCCAGACTCTACAGTTTAAGTTGGCTGTGATTTAGTCTCCTTCTGCTGTTGTGATAAAAACACTCTGAGCAAAAGCAACTTAGGGGAGGGAATGGTTTATTTCATGATATATTTCACCACTGAGGGAACTCAGGGCAGGCACTTGAAGCAGAAACCAAAGTGTTTGCTAGCTTACTCACAGGCCTATGTTTATCTAGTTTCCTTATACCATCCAAGACAACCTGTGCAGGGAGTAGCACAGTGATGGCAGGCCACAATGCCCTGCAGACATGCAGACCAATCTGACTGGGCAGTCACCAGTTGAGACACCTTTCTCAGTTGACTCTGAAGTGTATCAAGTTGATGATACTTAAAGCTAACTAGGGCAAGATGCATGTTCATGTATAGTTCCACCATGTTTTCTCTTTCAACTAAATACATTCTTCAGGGAAAGTTCAGAGGTCTTCAAAGCACTCCGGGAGCTTATTACTGAAGTAGTCATGTATTATATGTGGGAATCCTGAGTTCTAGTCACTTAAACTTTGGTTTACTCATACTCTTAGAGAACTAGATTTCCTATCTTTTGAATTTTATGGGGATATGTGTGTGTGTGTGTATTAATTTAGTTGTTGTGACTATGTGTTGTATAGGCATGCACTTGCTATGTCGAATGCACGTGTGTAAAATACATTCTATGGGAGTAGGTTCTGACTCTCCAAGTGGGTCCTAGATCTAGAACCCAGGTTGTCAGGCTAGGCAGAAGCCTTTTTTTCTTGCTGAGTCACCATACCTTACAGTGTTTAAAACATTGCTTTAATAGACTTTTTGGATTTTATAAGTTTCTAAAAATTTCTCCACAGACAACACATTGAGCCAAATCAATAGCTGTCTAACTTAATAACTTAAAAGAGGACTTGCAAGAATTTTATTGATATGGTCTAGAAGGAAGTGAGATTACTAAGGACTCTTTCCCTGGTGCCAGTAGCAGCATCCTGGCTCCTGTTTTCTGCCACGTAACCACGGCAACAGCACCACATACTCCACCATTTCCCATGAACACCCAGGCCTGTGACTGCTCTCCATCCTCACAACRGTGTGGATGTGCCTAGCTCAGGGTGAGCAGGTTGCCACCAAGGTCACATGCAGAGGACACATGGTAGGACTCAGACAACCTACCAAGCACTTTTTCAACACTGTCCTACAAACTCCATAAAGGTGCATGGCTGCTTCCCAGTGAGTCTCAGGCCTGTGGTGACCCAGCAACCCACTGGAATACCTTTAAATAATAATGCTTACTACTACCCCGAGTCAAGGCTCGGGCAGGAGTAATGCTACTGGGAAGCCATGCTGGGAGACCCCTACTCTAGGGGCTGATTTCCTGTTATGTTCTTTACTTCTAAATATAAGTCCGGTTGGCCTTGAGCTCGTCTAACATATCAGGGATTGCTTAGGTCTAAGAAAAAAGTCATAAGAGACACTGCCTTGTCCTGGTTTCTAACAACGCAGTTGGGGTTGTAAAACTTCCATTCAAGTCATAGCCACTGTGTTGAATAAATGGGCACAAACTAACAGAACGTTCCAGAGAGGGTTTCTCAGCACAAATAATGGCATTAGTATTGTATATTCCTAGATATTAATAGACCCTCTACACCTTAGCACAACAGAAACCATGATGAAATACCATGCAGGTCTTGGAACCCAGCACTCAGGCAGCAATACCTCCAAAACAAGATCAAAGACCTAAACCATCAAAGTCCATAGTTCTGGGAAAGTCTCAACATGTACTAACCTTGCCTCTGGCTTCTGTAGTTCTGCCTCTGCATGTTTTTGCTAACTGAAGCATGTCAACCCAGATTATGTTTTTTTATGCTTAAAAGCACTGGGGTGCCAAACACCCAGTGTAGTTACTGGTTGGCTAATAAATCCTTTCTACTGGCTTGAACTGGTGTTTGAGTAGTCTTTTTTGGTAGAGACCTAACAATTCTAGAGGCCCAGTGAGATCCCTCAGTCCCACTCTCAAGGGGTCTTAGTGCACCTCAAAGCTAAGAAAGAGTGAGGTGGTCAAGAAATCCAATGAAGTACACAATCTGAGACATTCCAGGGCTTTGGAACTCCCTCTGATCAATTGCTACATATCACCTCAAAGGAATCCAACAAAAGGAAACAAAATTGAAAATCACCTAGTTTGTCACCTCTGCCCAACCCAAATGGGACCTCCAACACTGATCAAGGTAAGGAGGCTCTGTATAATTTTTGGCAGACCTCTTTTTAAAGGATTAAAGACAGCTGCTAGAAAATATTCCTTTCGTTATACCGTTGTCCCCAGATATTAGGGGGGAAAAAACTTCAGAAGGTAGACAGGCTTGATAAAATAAATAGGTCCCAATTATTGGAAGTTGCTCAAATCTAGGGGGTAAAGGAAAACAAAAGATAAAGAGATCCCAGAGGGGGAAGCCAGAAACAGAAGGAAGAGGGAAGGACACCCCAACCTACAAAGCAGGTAGGTCTTCACCCAGGCACTGGGACCCTGGAAGTGACCAGTCTCCTATCTGTTCAAAAGAACTGATCTCGTTTCCAGCTTGTCTGTTAAGCAGCTGCTAATATACCCATGTTAGTAAAAGAAGATGACAAACTGACTTTGGGCCAGGAACTGTTCATAAGCACTCCAAACTTTGGCMCTCAAACTTTGGCCCTCATGAGGGGCATACCAGGAAGGTGATGTACAATGACCAGATAATGCATCGGGGACTTTGGAGCAGCCCCATATCCAATTTAGTCATCGGCTTAGCCAGAAAATAACCCCCAAATGGCCTCTGAGAAACAGCAGTTAGGGTTATCTGACTTTRCCATCCAGATGGGAGGTGCAGCAGGGTATGATTCTGTGATGATGAAGTGGATGCAGGCAAGGTCCCCTGCAAATAATCCAGTGAAAAGAGATGCCCTGGCCCCTCCAGCTCCAGTCAGTAAGATCTCACAGCTCAGTTGATGGGGGGGGGAGGGGCGTTGGTGATGTAGAAACTCTTGTGGCCTCGGTGAAAGATGGGCTCCAGCAGCTTCAGCTCCTGCCTGAGGAAAGGCCCTCACTCAGCTTCTGTGTTCTGTTCCATCTTCTCCAGGGCTGGCAGGCTAGGTAAATCTGGCCTCTGTCCATATTTCCTGATTCGCCACTTTACAGGTTCAGGACTGCACTGGGATTTTGGCTTGCTAATAAACACTTTCTATTGTCCTGATTCCATGTCAAAGTGGTCTTCTCTGGTGGATGCCTCACAACATCAGAAGCAAGCTTGTGAGTTCCTGAGAACGTACGATGTAGGCAGGTAATAGAAGAAGCAGTGTTAGCTGCAATTTCCAGGTAGAATTCATCTTGGTAGAAATGACTTCTAAGTCAAGCTCCATGACCAGGCAGGGACCTGAAGGCTCCACTTTGCATTTAGTGCCCAATGACTTCATCTAGAAAGCATCTAGAGGTCTTTAGACCTGGGAGGGCAGCATGGGAAGATGACCAGCACTGCCAGCCCTAACCACAAAACAGCAACTGGGCCACACCCAAAAGGCTCCTCCCCTGAAGACCAGGAGAAATACACTATCACCCTAAGAAGAGAGATACCATCAGAACTTGCTGCAGATCTTCCATTTCTGCAGTGAGAATACTTCTCTTTGATCTGCCTAATTTGACGAGAAAAACTTGTAATCAAAGCAGTTTCACACTAGGGTGGCAAGTTCTATAGGCCTTTTTAAGAGTCTGTGCTTCAAAACCTGACTGGGAACAACATCATAAGTAGCTAGGTCAGGTGACACAGGCTTACAAGTCCAAATGGAAATGCTATCCAGCTTCAGTGTTTTGGTTTCTTTGTTGTTGTTTTTTGTTTATTCGAGACAGGGTTTCTCTGTATAGCCCTGGCTGTCCTGGATCTCACTCTGTAGACCAGGCTGGCCTCGAACTCAGAAATCYGCCTGCCTCTGCCTCCCAAGTGCTGGGACTAAAGGCGTGCRCCACSACTGCCTGGCCAGCTTCAGTGTTCTAAACAGTGCACACACAACTCAGAGGAGGCATCTGGAGGCAGTGAATCCTTGTATAGTGCATACCCTGAGTTTCCAAGTGTTGATGACACATACCAAAGTAATGGAGTAGGGCAGAAGTTACAGAGGGGTGGTCACTGGAACTGAGTTTGTAGGAAAGAAAACGTAGAAGGAACCTGAACTGTAAATCAGCAGTAGGGGCATTATGGTTTGGACATAGAAGTGACCTCATAGGCTCAAGTGTTTGAACAGCTCAGAGCCTTTGGTCATGGGTCTAGCCAGCTGACCAATGGCTACAGTGGTGGAGCTTATGGATCAAAACCTAACTACCCCAGCTTTCAGATTCACAGGTCAGTGTCATGTTGCTGGTGTCATGACCTACTGCCACACCTAAGCCATTTCAGTCCAGTATTCTGTTGCAGTGACAAGGACCCAATACAAGAGAGCTGGTTCCATCCACACAGAGAAAGACAATGAGAAGGATGCATTCATCTGAAGAATGTATACTTGCTAATACTGCAACAAACTGTGGGGCTACGGACACAGACAGGGATTGGAGTGTTTTGCCTAGCATGGATGACATCTACATTCAAACCCAGAACTACACAAAAGAGGCGGGAGGGACTGGTCTGCAAGGATAATTAATGGAAAGCAGGGTTTACAAATCGTATCAAGAGTTTTAAACAAGTTGTGTACATTTTGAGGAAAAAAAGGTATAGAGATGGAAGGGGGAAAAATCTAATTGCTCCACCTTCTGTCCCTTAGTCATTAGAAGTTCTAACCTATGCACAGCACAGGAAGCTGAAACAGCAGAGGATCCCTATGCCCAGAGATGCAATTCCTCCCTGCAGCATGAAACATGGAGTCTCTGCTACTGGTCTATTTCTGATTGCCCATAGGCTAGTCCTTTCTAGTGTCTGGCTACACAACCTAGGCCTGGGCCGTAGACCCCTGAAGAACATCACTGCCTTCTGGTAAACTTCTGCATTTTAAGTGTCGTAAACCCTCAGTGCCATGGGGCTGATGCCTGTGCTGGGTAGTGGGAAATCAGGCAAGGCAAGTTCAGGGAGACAAGAGGCTTCCCACGGTTGACATACATGCGTCGTAATGTGGGCCAAGGAGTAGGTGGAGATGCAGAAATGTTCACAGACACTTCTCAGGACATACCTTCCCAGGGGTGTCTACCCTAACATTGTTAGTCGTTGCCACCCAGAGCCTCAGTCTCCCCACAACATGCTGACCACACAGTGCCATGGTTTTGCTCCCTGTGTTGCCAAACACAAACTTTTTGCTCATGTCTGTTCCAAAGAGACTGGGGGACAGTGCCTGAGACCTAAAAAACGTCATCAATGCAAGAATAAAGGGACGTGACTGGTGCATCCAGCTGAACCAAGTCTTTCAACAATCTTCTGGAAGAAAGTTTTGGGTGTAGCTCACATTGAAAAGGTGGGGAGGAAAGAAAATAGGGAAATGAGAGCTTCCAGTTGGTAAGATGGCAAGAGACAGTTATCTTCCATCATCCCGAGGAGGCTAAGGATAGCAGAAAACCTGCCTGTTCACAATGCATCTGCCTCAGCAGTGCTAGTGCAGTCTAAGAGCTCCCAACAAGTGAGAAGATGATGATGCAGAGCCCAACAGTTCAGGCCAGGTATAGACGGACCAGGTATAGACACCCCAGTACTGACCCTGCCTACACCCCAAAGAGTCACATACCATTCCTGCCTGGCTGCCCATTCCTCCTTCCTCCTGGTGCCCTTGATTCTAAACTCACAAGATGGTCTGCAGCTTCCTCCAAAGAGAGCAGTGTGACAGAAGATGCCCAGAAGGCCTGCAGAGGAATGGTCCTTTCACATGCTTCTGCTCCATCAAGCCCAAACAATCACATTTTTTTCTTCAGATGTCCAAAGCAATGTACCACAATGATGAACACAACTCTAAATGGGCTTCTAGGTTGGCTGCTGATGGCAAAGCTCTTATTATTATTTTTCTTTTTTCTTTTTTGGAGGAAATGGCAGATACTGAATGAGTCTGACTCAATTTTAATTTAAACAGACRTTTTAAAATTAAAATCTAGAAGGAAGAAACTACAATTCACGACAGCAGCTTCTTGGAGAGCTCTAAAAACTTTCTGCTCATGCTGGCAGACCGGTAAAGCAACACCCCAACACCTGCCATCAACCTGGTAAATCAAGAAATCCCAACTGCGAAATCAGACAAATGGAGAGTGGAGAGCAGGCCTGGCCAACCACAAGTTACACTCAGGCCACACCGCTCCCATTTCCTCAGATGGGACCCATTCTACGTCTCCAATATTTTGGTATGTCCTAAGAATTCCACAAACAGCTCTRGAAAGTGCAGGAAAGCCTGTTCTTGGCCAAACACTGGTTCCATGCTGACACTGCTACACCATTAGATTTCCTTTATAAAGACGCCAGCTAAACCATGTGCTAAAGGAATGGTCACAGTCCCCTTGACTGGTCTCAGAAACCCTACTAAGGGACTTGAAAGTTAAACAAGTCCTTTAGGCAGAATTCAGTCAACCTGTTAATACTGACCTACAGCGCCAAGAAACAGCATCTCCCAGGCTTTTGCCTTCAAAGGGCAATGAGAAATTGTACAAATGTCTTTAAGAGAACTCAGCAGTATAAGCTTAAACTTTTATGTACCCGACAGTACAGTAGAGAGGGGTATATACATTTTGGGTTTTGTCTTGTTTTTTGAAAGATGTTGGCTAGAATCCACTCTGTAGCCCCAACAGTCCTTAATAYAGGACAAGCCTCCTGCCTTTTGAGTGCTGGGACTGACCGTCATGAGCTTCACCCCCAGACTAAACCCTTCATCTTTTTTGTGCAGTTTCTGCTTGTCCTCATGTTCCTTTCCCTGTATTCAGTTGCACGTGCATGCTGAATGTGCTGCATCCAGCCAGTCATCCCAGAAGCTCCGGTACCCTTGAGCCCTGACGGGGCTCAGATGTGCACATAAGTTTATCTACTCTTGTTCCAGACACCGGCCTTTCCTTTCTCTCTGAGCCCCGTCTCCCACTCACCCTTACTTATTAAAGCCTCCTTCAGAGAGTATAAAGCTACTTTACTTGGATAAAGTTTGCTATGTTCACAGAAAATCTTGAGATGCATTTCCAGTACCCTAAGCACTTAGTGACTATAGCCAAGAGCTTAGAGTTTGTTGAGAAAACATAAGACCCCTGACCACAGGATTTACATGCAGCAGCTGCAGAGAATATGCATATATTACAGGAAAAGTAAAAGCAGCCATACACTTACCACCTCCCCACCAAAAAAAAAAANTTTTAAAATTAAAATCTAGAAGGAAGAAACTACAATTCACGACAGCAGCTTCTTGGAGAGCTCTAAAAACTTTCTGCTCATGCTGGCAGACCGGTAAAGCAACACCCCAACACCTGCCATCAACCTGGTAAATCAAGAAATCCCAACTGCGAAATCAGACAAATGGAGAGTGGAGAGCAGGCCTGGCCAACCACAAGTTACACTCAGGCCACACCGCTCCCATTTCCTCAGATGGGACCCATTCTACGTCTCCAATATTTTGGTATGTCCTAAGAATTCCACAAACAGCTCTRGAAAGTGCAGGAAAGCCTGTTCTTGGCCAAACACTGGTTCCATGCTGACACTGCTACACCATTAGATTTCCTTTATAAAGACGCCAGCTAAACCATGTGCTAAAGGAATGGTCACAGTCCCCTTGACTGGTCTCAGAAACCCTACTAAGGGACTTGAAAGTTAAACAAGTCCTTTAGGCAGAATTCAGTCAACCTGTTAATACTGACCTACAGCGCCAAGAAACAGCATCTCCCAGGCTTTTGCCTTCAAAGGGCAATGAGAAATTGTACAAATGTCTTTAAGAGAACTCAGCAGTATAAGCTTAAACTTTTATGTACCCGACAGTACAGTAGAGAGGGGTATATACATTTTGGGTTTTGTCTTGTTTTTTGAAAGATGTTGGCTAGAATCCACTCTGTAGCCCCAACAGTCCTTAATAYAGGACAAGCCTCCTGCCTTTTGAGTGCTGGGACTGACCGTCATGAGCTTCACCCCCAGACTAAACCCTTCATCTTTTTTGTGCAGTTTCTGCTTGTCCTCATGTTCCTTTCCCTGTATTCAGTTGCACGTGCATGCTGAATGTGCTGCATCCAGCCAGTCATCCCAGAAGCTCCGGTACCCTTGAGCCCTGACGGGGCTCAGATGTGCACATAAGTTTATCTACTCTTGTTCCAGACACCGGCCTTTCCTTTCTCTCTGAGCCCCGTCTCCCACTCACCCTTACTTATTAAAGCCTCCTTCAGAGAGTATAAAGCTACTTTACTTGGATAAAGTTTGCTATGTTCACAGAAAATCTTGAGATGCATTTCCAGTACCCTAAGCACTTAGTGACTATAGCCAAGAGCTTAGAGTTTGTTGAGAAAACATAAGACCCCTGACCACAGGATTTACATGCAGCAGCTGCAGAGAATATGCATATATTACAGGAAAAGTAAAAGCAGCCATACACTTACCACCTCCCCACCAAAAAAAAAAATCCAAGTGTTGGGTTTTCCATAATTGGACCATTTAATTTTTATTTAGCAAGAATCAGAAATTTATTACAAGCAGTATATATAGCCTTTCCACAAAACACATCTGTATTGCTTCTGAATTTTATGTATAAAAAACTTATAAGTCAATGTAACCATGTTTTCAAAAGATTAAATGATGGCATACAAACATGYACCTGGATAGTCTGCGTAAGTTCAATGAGGATTCAAAGGCTGGTCTACGGTCTGGACAAATCTTGCTGACACAGACTTTCTCTACATATGTTTTGCTTTGTTTTAGCCGCCAGGGGAAACACAGGAGCGCCTTAGCTCTCCTCTGGTCCTAGCTAGCTTCCATACTCACAAGTCAGCTCTGGCTCTTCCCAAGCTGAGGAACACTCGGCTTCTCAGGCTCAGTGCATGGCAGTAGGGGAAGGTTTCCTTGGAAACCACAAGGGCAGTGACCAGCACACTGAGAGGCCACATTTAGACTACAGTGCTGTGAACTTTCTAGAAACAATCCTTAGACAGCCAAGGCCCCTATGTATAAAACGCTGCTTCTCTTCAGGAAGGAGGATGGAAATACATCAGGAATGAGTCTCCCAGTAAGGTGATGTGAAGTTCCTGTTCTCAGCAGAATACAACCTAACGATGGGAAAGAAGAGGGGTGAACTATGTGTTGATACTTCTGTGTGGACTCAGGAGGAAAACAGGACCACTTTGAAGAGCTGGAAGAAACCATGGTGGAGTTACCCAGGAAGGATGAGCAGGGCAGTGTAGCAGACGTCCAGCAGACTCTGGAACCCCTTGTACTTGGTGTGTTTACGGTCACTACAGCAAGCATGTACTTGAGGCATGCAGGACCCTCTTTTCTTGTGGATRTGAAATCACAAGAGCTGTCCAAATGGACCTCTAACAAATGAGACTTTGAGTAGTGCAAGTCGGAGGCAGCCACCATGTCAGAAGAGAAGGCAAAGGGTGTCCCCTCCCAACTGACAAACTCAGGAAGGAGCACATACCAGAACAGTTGAAAGGAATGAAAATGAGTCACCTGGGAATCTTGACAATTTTCCTGAAAATGCACTTCAAATTTACAAGTCACAACAGAATCTCAAATTCCAGTCACTATTATATAATTTAGGAATACTTTAATATGCTGACATAGGAAAGGTCAAAACCTTTGCAATAATTCAGGGGGAAAAGTATCTGTTTATGTTTTAAAGGCATTACTATTCAACTTATTATGGAATAAAGAGTCATCAGAAAAAGACACGACCATGCGTGATGCCCCCTGCTTTCTCCACTTGTCCTGGGGAATAGACTTTGCAGAGTCTGTTCCCTTTCTCTAGGAGGCTTCCAGCTTGTGGCTGCAGGCCTGTGTGAAGAGGCAGTAGGCAGCCTTCAAGTTGGAGGGCCTTCCTGTGGAGGCAGAGAACCACTGAGGGAGCAGATCAAAGTCAGAGTGGCAAGAACACCAAAGATTCGGCATCCCCATGTACCAGTGTGCCTGCCTGTGTGGGGTGCTGGTCAAGGAGCCCCCAGCTTTCAGCTGACTTCCATGTGGAGTTTCTCTACCATCTCCCCAAAATGGCAGGCTACTGTTTCATTCGCTCTCTAGTTTCCTGTTAATAACATATGTAACTCACACAGATCTGTTCTCTTTGGAGTGTGATGTAGCAAGGCTGTGATGCGCAGTGACCCAGGAGGGGGCAGACTTCCCATGAGAGACACTACAATGCTCTCTAATCAGTACTACAAAAAGTTTCATCTAGAAGCATCTAGGAGGCAGCCTAAGTGACCACATTCAGGCCCTCAGTTCTCCACTATGTATAAAATTCTACAGAATTTAGTAAAGTTATACAGCAGGAACAAAAGAATTTTATTGATAATGTATTTTCTCTAATATTTAAGACATTTATTTGAAGCTAAATTTACCACTGAGCTGCAAACACACTCAGAACATGCCATAATAATTCAAACTCACCATTAGGAAATAYATCAAYATTTCCGAATTCTGGCCTATTCTTAAATTCCATGGCATGCTTGTGAAAACTAGCTATGACAACATGAAATGCCTCATGTCCAGGACATCCCAGCATTCTCGTCCCCTCCAGGAGGCGCTGTTCCCTTGGATCTGCTCTGTGAAGGTCAGTGTGCAGCCCACCAGCTCCTGGGGTTTTCTCTTTCTTGAGTCTCTTTCATTTGTACTCATAGTTTTCAGAATCTAAGAAGGTCTTTAAAATATTTATTCTGGTGGGGACAAAGTTTTTTTCTGGCTGGCTAATTCATTTTGGGTATATCAGATACCCAGGCCCAATCAATACTGTGGCTATAACTGGCTAAAAGGAAACCTCTATTGACAGAAGTGCCACAAAAGGAGAGTTTTTAAAAGCCAGTTGTAATCAGAAAGCAGCTAAATAGGCAATACATGCTGAGATTGGTATGTAATAATTAAAAAAATAATAGTGTTTTCCATTAAATAAGTATCATCTAATTCCTGCCACTGAAAAGGGAGGAGAAGGCTGGAGGGAAGAAAGGCAAGGAAGGAAATGATGGAATTAAACTTTAATTAGAAGGGGGCCACAGGCAGCCCTTCAGGTTCTGAAAACCTCCTCACGGAAATCTGAGGCTAACGGTGGCTGCAGGCGAGGAAGGTCTCCAGGAACAATGGCCGATTCGCCAATACTAAAACTCACCGGACAGACGGGCGGACGCTCTCCTAAGCTCTGATTCAGCCTCTGCAGTCTCCTGCACTCCTGTCGCCTTCCGGGCTGCTCTAACTGTGGTCCCTGCAATCACTGCTCCTAGTTAGAATCTAAGAGTTCCACACTGAGGACGTAACTAAGCTTCCTCAAGTCTCTGAATTCCCGCAGGTGCAGGAGGCGGACAAAGGACAACAAACCACCAAGGCTCACTACAGAGACTCTAACCTGCACCCAATACCACCATCCTCTGTCCGTCGATGAGCACCCTCCCACCTGCTTCTACATGAGAGCAGCCCACACAGGGAAGGGAACCGACTTATGG
>BDUI01002929.1:23978-35374 GCA_002335545.1 Apodemus speciosus | reverse complement strand
ATTTCCGAATTCTGGCCTATTCTTAAATTCCATGGCATGCTTGTGAAAACTAGCTATGACAACATGAAATGCCTCATGTCCAGGACATCCCAGCATTCTCGTCCCCTCCAGGAGGCGCTGTTCCCTTGGATCTGCTCTGTGAAGGTCAGTGTGCAGCCCACCAGCTCCTGGGGTTTTCTCTTTCTTGAGTCTCTTTCATTTGTACTCATAGTTTTCAGAATCTAAGAAGGTCTTTAAAATATTTATTCTGGTGGGGACAAAGTTTTTTTCTGGCTGGCTAATTCATTTTGGGTATATCAGATACCCAGGCCCAATCAATACTGTGGCTATAACTGGCTAAAAGGAAACCTCTATTGACAGAAGTGCCACAAAAGGAGAGTTTTTAAAAGCCAGTTGTAATCAGAAAGCAGCTAAATAGGCAATACATGCTGAGATTGGTATGTAATAATTAAAAAAATAATAGTGTTTTCCATTAAATAAGTATCATCTAATTCCTGCCACTGAAAAGGGAGGAGAAGGCTGGAGGGAAGAAAGGCAAGGAAGGAAATGATGGAATTAAACTTTAATTAGAAGGGGGCCACAGGCAGCCCTTCAGGTTCTGAAAACCTCCTCACGGAAATCTGAGGCTAACGGTGGCTGCAGGCGAGGAAGGTCTCCAGGAACAATGGCCGATTCGCCAATACTAAAACTCACCGGACAGACGGGCGGACGCTCTCCTAAGCTCTGATTCAGCCTCTGCAGTCTCCTGCACTCCTGTCGCCTTCCGGGCTGCTCTAACTGTGGTCCCTGCAATCACTGCTCCTAGTTAGAATCTAAGAGTTCCACACTGAGGACGTAACTAAGCTTCCTCAAGTCTCTGAATTCCCGCAGGTGCAGGAGGCGGACAAAGGACAACAAACCACCAAGGCTCACTACAGAGACTCTAACCTGCACCCAATACCACCATCCTCTGTCCGTCGATGAGCACCCTCCCACCTGCTTCTACATGAGAGCAGCCCACACAGGGAAGGGAACCGACTTATGGCTTTCTGGTTTGTTTTAGGAAAACTAATCCTTTCAGGAAACTTAAGACTTTTCTTCTCCTCTTTCCACGACCACTAACCCCTTCCCACTGACAAGGAGGAGACAGGAAGAAGGTGGAAGCAACCATCCCTGTTCCCTCAACATGACACCTCTGATCTACAAAATGCCTGATTTTAAGAACTGGTGGCATTTCACTACATATATTAGTGTAAAAAAGTTTACATATTCTAATACAGACCTTGTGAGATGATTTCCAAGTAGAAATTCTGTAGTTACTGCATTTAAGATTGTCAGTTGATGCTTTTTCTTCTCTTCAAAACTCCTGATCAATGATCCCTGTTATCTAAGGAACTCACACTGCAATGCAGAGAAAACCAGCTAACCAAAGCATCATGGGAGGAATCCCAGACTGCCCAGGACAGTGGGAGGCCCACCCACGACGCTCCACAGCAGAGCTGTCTCCAGAGCACAGCACTCAGACATGTGACAGTCCTGAGAGAGGCTTGTCACCTTACAAGTATAGAGTTCCTTTACATACATTTATTAGTCTACTAATTCACCTACCAACACATCAATATATGAAAACAACATAATTTCCAAGACTCCTACATATTTCCAACATTCAATTTAGGGATCCAAGATTCTGAACATGCCATCACCAAAAAAAATTGCAAACCTAAAAAACAAAAGAGGGAAAATAAATTAAACAAYGGCAAAGAAAAAGACTTTTCAGAAAAGGTCAATATTTACTTGTATAAATTTCAAAACATTTCAACATCAATGCTTTACTTGTGTTATATTAGCTTTTAAGCTTTACTTTAAAACAAAGCAGTTTCCATACAGCAAAATAAATATCAAGCTACACTCATATGTGCCACCTGTTTAATATTTGCTGGGTCAACACCATTTCACATTTATAAGTCTTTAAATTAGCAGGAGTCCTGTCTTTCTTTCCTGGAAGCGATCACTGTGGCAAAGACATGAGGTGCATAAATGAAGCCACGGGCTTTTTCTTGGATAACACACACCTTTAGAAGTTGCTTTCAGCTGACTATCCTCCAGTGCACTAACGTCTAGCACTTGACATTAAAGTCCTTCCAACCTCAAAAGGGGCCATGGCGAAGCCAAGTGTGCTTGCTTTGCTTCCTTTCTTTCTTCTNAGAGAGAGAGAGAGAGAGAGAGAGAGAGAGAGAGAGAGAGAGAGAGAGAACACAAGAACGCTATCACTATGTAGCCCTGGTTAGCCTAGAACTCTTATGTAGACCCAGATGGCCTGGAACTCACAAAGGTTGATCTCTCTCTGCCTCGGGAGTACTGGGGTAACAGGTGTGTGCACTAAGYCGGGCTAGAGGTTACAATTTCTGATTATGCAGGCATCAGTAGTGCTGGTACTACTGATTTCATAGTGATCTCTCATTAGGACTTTCCCCACACACCACATATAGGACAGTATCGCTCACTATGTTGCTCATGTGTCTCTAGTGCTGAAACTGTGACTTCAGAAATGGACTGCTATGCCTCTTTTCACTAAGACTGTTAATATACAAAATGAGCCACAGGACCGACTCCTCTACCATGGTTTAGAACCATGCCACTTAAGGCCAGAGCATCATCCTACAGAAAACCAAGAACTCAGCGCTCTCCCTTCCAAGAAATCCGTAACCCTTCATACAGCAACAACCCACTGACCACTGCTTTTGTCTTCACAGGACGAGGCTGGCCAGTGAGGACTAGTGGAGACACACGTAAACACTCGGTTCTGGGCCAGAGCTCCATGGGCAGGCTTCACTGATCATAAAATGTCACATACATGAAGGGATGGAAATGTTCTCTGAATCTCGACACTCTTGACATGTATGGTTATGGGGTTATGGGCAGAGAAAATATCACAGACAAATGAGACGATGCCCAGAAGTGCTGATGGGCATCCATGCAAGGAAGCAGGAGGAGCAACAAGGCATTGCTTCAAGATGCAACTGTCTCCTGGGGAACAACCATCTCCTGGGTAACAAACGACTGGAAGGCTGTCTTCCTCATGGCCCACTAGACTGGGTGATTTGCCCCCTCTTAGACTCAGCAATGAAGCAACTTCACAAGTCTGGCTAGCATGCAGCAAACTTGTAAGATAATGTTAGAAGCTACAGTGGTACTATATCATCAAGTGCAGGATATGAAATGGCATGGACAGACCCCTCTCTTGAGTTAATGGCARCTGAGAATACCTTTTGAATTTGAGCAAAGAATCTTAGTCTCTCCCCAAAATTAAGCCTAGACCTTTCTCTAAATACTGATTCTTTAACACAATTAAAAGTTGGGGGAGGGCAGAGGTAGGGGCACAACGCCCCCTCTCCATCCCTCCAATTTTGCCATTACCATTCTGTGTGGAGGACTTTCAGGACCAGGTGACCGCACACGTCTAGAAATCGGATGACCTCAGAGGCACCTCAATTCAGTTGAGGCCTCATGTCTTTTGCTTAGAGCTAAAAATAAAAACACACGTGAATGAACAAATGATCATGAAATGAAGCCTCTAACATGACACTAAAATGTAAAGTATCAGAAGCACCTTGACTTCAGAAAAATGAGAGTGTACACACTTGCACACAGTCTCACGACTTCAGTCTCCCTTTCTGTCCTTTTAAAATCGGGAACAGTAACAATCATTGAATTCCAAGTTTGGACTACAAGGCCAAAATAACACTTCATTCATTTTTCTGAAATTATGATATATTTATTTTTATGCTTAAATTAACGACACTAATAAAGTTAAAACAAAAAGTTAATACACATATATTTGTACATAGATACGTACGAGGATGAGAAAGCAAAGTACAATATTGAGCAATAGAAACAGTTTTCTGAACTCTTGGTTTCAACAACAGTGCTGTTGGAAACTGGCATGCTTCTCCAGCGAAAGCAAGCATTGGCTCATCCAGGCAATACAGAACAGGTACATGGTGGCGTTATTGTTAACATGTAAATAGCAGATTACATTATGCACCCCCCAACAATAATGAAGCAGGTATGAAGCTGCCACCTCTCCCGCTGCTATGGAAACGTGCCCTGGGTGTGCCTCAGTAGGCGCACAAATGCTGCTGAGTAGAGACAGAGCTATTTGCTTATTTGAAGAGGGGGGAAAAGTAGGAGTAAGAAAAGAATAGACAGGAAAGAAATAAACACTGGATGGCTAGCGGAGAAGCTGTTATCCCAGGAGAATGGCTTTTCACTGACTACTTTGTAGTTCTAAAGTGTAACTTCTATATCATGAACAATTATTACTTTTCTAGAAAAATTTTTACGTGGGGTACTTTACTAAGCATTTCAAAATTCTGCAGATTGTATTAAAAATGAACAGAAAGTGCTGGCTCTCAGTCATGTCTAATATGAGACACTGTGAACATTCTCATGCACAGCTAGACAGAAGCTGGGGTGTCAAGGCCCGGGGGATGAGGATTGCTGCTGTGTCCTGGCCGCCATGCTTCCTGACCTTGGCCACTTCCTGCTTCTTCCRATGTCCTTCAGCCTGCACAACTCCACAGTTTACTTATTCTACTGACTCCAGGRCATGTCACAGGGCTTAGCTTTTTACTTTCAAGATCTTAAGCTGTTCAATAACACAATGTGTGCTACAAAATTAGTGAGACTCACTAGGCAAATCTTCCACTGAGAGATGCAAACAACCTAGAAACCCCATGCTGTTGCTGGACCTCTCAAAGATGGCAATCTCCACACCCTGTACCTCTGCAAGTATGATCCATCTTGCCTTACTCTGAAACATCTGTCCTTCCTTACTAATGAAATACAGAACTGTAGTCAAACCTCCCAGTAAAATGCCAGTGAAGAAAATCTGCCTCTCAAGTAGAAGTTCAGCAAAACATGCTGCAGAAAGCCCCCCTGATGACTTCACAGTCCTCAGAGCTGCCCCAAATCARTACTGATCAGACCTGAACAGGACAGCAGGAAGCACAGGCACACTGATGTTATCCAAATCCAACCCCAACTGATGAGCTTAAATATAGCTATGCCATACTGCTTCTGACCACAAATACATGCAAGGTTGAGRGAACGTCACGGGTGCCGTCCTGAGGCTCTCGCCCATAGGAACAGTGTATGTCCACGGCTGCTACTAAACGCCCTCTCCCCCATCTCTAGGCAACACAAAGGCCTTGCTTCTCAGGCTCTCTGCTGAAGTCTCCTGGACACATTATTCCACCCCTCCTCCCCTTTCCATTTTCCTTCCAACCCATAAGCACAGCATGCTGCCAACACTGGAACAACCCCTAATGGCCTCCCCTCACCAATTTCTTGACTGACACATTCCAATGCCATCTAATCACTCATTGAGTGTTTACTGGAAACTGACTGCACCACGGCATGTAGCTAACATGAAACTGCTAAGGACTTCTGCTTTCATTGCATAAACCATCAGGCACACTCAACGGTGTGCAATGTTACTTTTCATGAAGGAGAAGTACTAGCATGCCCAAAGGACTTCGTCAGGACCCCACTGGCCTTCTGCCCTGCCTCTCTGGACCGCTCTGGGACCAGTCTTTCCGCAGGTTCAGGATCGTACACAGTCCTGACTGAGGACTGGAAAGAAGAGTGTCTGAGTTGAGAAATAAGGGCTGGACAGGAGGTGGCTAAGCAGAGTATCAACAGCAGCAGCCCAGGCAGGAACTGAGACCGAAATGTGGTACCTTTTCCGACATCGCCCACACATCAGGCTGGGTGAGGTAAAGACAATTTTGAAGAAAAACTGCCCTAACCCAGGTAATAGGTTCAAGCAACTTGGGCTGTCACCAGCAATGCCAGGACTGAATTCGGTATCTCCATCTCTAGCTCTTGGCTTCCCTCTACCCCCAAGGCAGTGGTTCTCAACCTTCCGAATGCTAGACCCTTCAACCCAGCTCCTCATGCTGTGGTGACCCCCAACCATAGAATTATTTTCATTGCTACTTCATAACTGTAATTTTGCCACTGTTATGAATTGTAATGTAAATATTTTTAAAGACAGAGGTTTGCCAAAGGAGTTGCAAGCCACAGAACCTGCCCTAGGGCCAACTGAGTGTGCCCAGACACAGGATCTGTTCTGCTGTCACTGCTCCTGTCTGTCACTTTGGAAGTGACTCCTGACACGAGCTTGAAGCACAGGCTCCTGCTATTCTGCACACAGGAAGTGTTCAGAATTTGTGCAGTGGACCAAGCAGCCAAGAAGGAAACTACAGACGAGAAGCAGCAACGCAACACTGTAGCCCTGCTGTGGTGCTTGCTCAGGCTCTCACTGAACACACAGGACCTCCAACAAGAAGCTCCTTTAGACGAATCCCCATGTCCACCTGACCATGTGCTCCTGTGCCCCTGCACATCAGTGCTGTCTCCGTGTGACACTGCTGCCAGCTCTCACACCTGTCTGTCACGGGCGGGCCCTTCCCTTGGGGGTATGTGGTTCGATGTCAAGCTTCGCAGAATACTCTCCTTTCCATTTTGACATTTTAGTACCCRCTAAAAGTTTCTCGCCAACACCATTTGTACATTATAGCAAGGAAATTATGATTAATACAGTCTATTAAATGAAAAGAAGTATCAAGTAATCTCACCTTATTCTGTTAGGTAGGACAGGATAGACTCATATTTCACTAGAATTATGGGTACAAATTTAGAAGGAAATACATAAGTTATTTTAGAAAATAGTATTATTCTGCTAATGAAGCAAGCCACCAATAGCCCTTTTAAGGTTCATTTTTAATTATGTACATGGGTGTAATGTGCACCTGAACGCAAATGCCACTGGGGCCAGAGGTAACTGATCCCCAGGGAGCTGCAACTACAGAGGGGTATGAGCTGCCCAGTGTGCTGCTAGGAACTAAACTCAGGTCCTCTGTAAGAACAGAATTTGCTCTTAACTGCTGAACCATCTTTCTAGTCCTCTCTTTGCCAACACACACACACACACACACACACACACACACACACACACACATGCTCATTTTAGTGTATAGACACACACCTATGTCATAGTGCACATGTGGAAGTCAGAGGACAAACCAAGGGAACTGGTTCCACAAAATTAGCTGTCTGCAGAAAACGTGCCCGCCCTCCCTCCCTCCCTCCCTCCCTCCCTCCCTCCTTCCACAGTTGCTCTCCCCTCGGCCTCCTGCACTAAGGAGCAGACCAGCTCCATCTCATGCCGGCTCACTCCTCCCTCTCCTGAGGCACTCACTGGTGGTGGAAAAAGCAAGTAGTCTTCTTAACTGAATGACAAACAAGAACTTAAACTAAACGGAGCAGCACAGTGGACCCTGACAGTAACCCTCACCCAGTCATAACAGTTATCCACATTCCGCCATCTTTGTTTCATCTGCTTCCCAGAGACTTCGCCTCCCAGCATCATGGCCATTTTTATCTTCCTAAAGCACACACTGCAACTGTGTGAGCTGTGGCTGGGTTTCCCACCTTAACCATCTCGTAGGCACACAGCTCTGTGGTACTGAGGACATCCACACTGTTGAGACCATCTCCACCACGTTTTTCACCTTGCAAAGCACAAGCTCCGCCACTGAACGCGTCTCCCAGCCACCTTCCCCTTTCTGACTGATGGCTGCCGAAGCCAGGTGCCTCCGAAGTGGAAACGCACAACACTTAGGRATTTCGTGACCTGCCACTGTTTTCCTTGGTATAAAGTCCTCAAGGTTCATCAGTGTGCCGCACGTATAGCAGACCTTCATTTCCAAAGCTGAATCATGTTCCACTCACTCACCCAGGGGCTCTGCAGCTGCCTGCACCTTCAGGCAGCTTCAGCTAAAGCTGCTGTGAACACAGTTGCCTGAATATCTAAGTATCTGCTCCCAGTTTTTAGTATGTATACCCAGAAGTGAAATTTCTGGATTGTATAGTAATTCCATTCCTTTGTGTGAGGAACAACCATACTGTTTCCCACATCAGCCATATCACTTTCTGTTCCAACCAACAGTGCACAGGATGATAAACAGGCATTTGTAAGACAGAGAGCACCTGACAAAACCACAGTATCTACAAATGGCTTGTGTGCATGTCATTCTATTCAATCCTACAAGTGCACAGACTCACTGAGCACCCTGCTCTGCTGGTGAGTACCTGGCTGGGACACTTATTTCTATCTCTCATATGTCTATGTAAATTCGTTCTCCCAATCAGAGGCTTAAACTGACAGCTAACATACTATTAGACACAAAGCTAAATACACACTAAGTACACCAATACAGGACTTTTAAGACACACATGAAAATGTATGTAAAGTAAAATGACACTGGTAACTTCACCAGTAGCTGTCATAAATGCAGCTATGTCACTATTAAATAGCTTAAGTCTAAACACACTAAATACAAACTACTTCCAAGTAACACAAACAGCCAAACTATAGCAGCCAGAACTCAAAATCTAAAATGAAATGTTTGGGAAAGCTTTTAATACCACCAACCTACAGGGACACAGTCTGCATCAGCAAGCAGCTCCGACGGCCCCTGTAGAGTCACAGGCACYGACTGTCTGAAGCCGCACACAACACTAATAATGTTTCTCGTCCCTAGGAATGCCAGGCAACAAAAATAAACATGCGGGTATGTCCTTTATAGCTATAAAACAGGCAACTTACTCAAGTGCTGTATTAAGATTCAGGAATTTAATCTTTAGGCCCACACACTCAATGATGCTCTACACACACACACACAACACACATACATTATTGCAGCATTATTTCCAAGTTATAAAATTGGCCCAGGCATCAGCCAACAGATAAGTGATCAAATACATACACAATGGAATTTCATTCAGTCCTAAAGAAAAGTGAAATTTTGTTACCTAAATGAAAATAGATTAAACTATAAATTACTGCTAAATGATATAAGTCACATTCAGAAAAACRGATGAGCATTCTCTTAGATGTGGAATCTAAATTCAAAACAAGACATAAAGGTAGAAGGGGAGTGTTTGCAATCAGCATAGAATGGATGCAAGGAAGGATAGTGGGAGTGATTACACAGGTTATCAAAAAGCATAAGGAAACTATTTGATAATTTAATAAAAAGTTGAGTTCAATAGGTAAAGTGCTTGCCACCAAGACTGATGACCTGAGTTCAATCCTGGAACTCACGYGACAGAAGGAGMAAAGCAGATTTCTACAAGTTGTCGTCTGACTATTAAGTGCATGCTATGGCACATGTGCCCACTCACACAATCGATCAATCAATCAATATGATGAGAAATTTAGGTCCTTGCTTCATAGAATAGCAAAACTATATCATCCTATTTTGAGCAGAATGTGTTAGATACATGTAGAGACAACAAACTGAACCTCACTAATATTTACAACCATACATTGACTCCTCAATAGAATGAGAATAAGGTCCATCAAGGCTCAAGAAAGTCCTGCAATTGATTGTTGACTTGGTCAAGCAATGATAGAAACCAAGTTCCAGCCACACAAGAACCCTTTAGGATTGGCTGAGGTGAGACAAAAATGAGAAGCAGAGGGAGAGGACAGCACTGGAAGCCACAGGGGAAGGACAGCGGGGCGATGGCTAAAGCTACCGCAGGGTGGCTGCCCTGGTCCTGGGGTCTGGCACATAGTGAAATACAGGGTGCTCTGAGCGATTATCCTCAAGACATCAGCACCAGAGTGGAGCCGAGTCAGCACACAGTGGAGGAGGACAGACCAGCAAGCACCCATGTGAACAGGGGCCTTGGCAGAGGCATGGCAGCAGGACACAATTTTCAGTGCACATCAAGGCCAACATTTCTAGGGATGGTAGTGGTCACAGTGTTTAAATAAGGGAGCTGGGGAACTAACACATTAAGTCTCCAAAACACAATTCCATGGCTGCATCTGAGAATAATGACTGCAGAGCAGATGGCGCTTCCGAGGCAGGAAACACAGAATTGATAAGCTTCACTGCAGAGTCCTAATSACCATGCTCTGGAGTCTGTCGCTCCCCAGGAAAGATCAATACAGCTTCCTGAGAACAATACAAAGGCACTGCACATAAAAGCTGCAATGCTACATCAAGAGACAGGAAATGCCAGCCACACTGTCCCCTATTAACCAACTGCTTGGGGTTAGGCATGGTTTAATTTAAAAAAAAAAAAAAAAGCACACAGGAGAGATGTAGTCAGAAAAATGACCAGTTACAATAGGTAGGGRGGAAGGGTGGACCTGGACAGACATTTACCATCAGAAGGAAGAACAACCCACAAATCCCCGGCAGACACACCTACCTACTGTCATGTGCCTCTTGTGGCTTCTGAAATTGCTCTTGTGACTTCAACATAACAAAGAAAGTACTCTCAATTCAAATTTCACAGAAGTTCCAAAGACATGCGTACCACTGCTATCACTTCCAATGCTCTATCATTTCACTGCATCCCTGAAGCAWCCTTTACTAGCAAGCTTGAGTAAATGGCCCATCTTCTGAGAGGAACAAGTAAATGATAAATATTAAGTTACTATAATTAAGCAAATCTTTGACATCTAATTTGATGAAACCCATCTCCCTAAACCAGTGCATCCGCACAACAAAAAAGTTTTATAAAGTGCCACCACCTCTCTAGAAGTGTAAAAAGCACAAGACTACATAGAGAACAGATACTGAGGTAATTATGGCCTGTGAGGAGTGGGTGTATATTCCACACACACCCCTGACTAAAAGAGGAGCCCTGCAATGGAGGCTGCCATCCCCTCCTTCCAAGATTCAACCTCAGAAGGCGTCTGTCATGCAATCAGAACGGCGAACCCTGAGTCTCCTAGTTACGAAGGACATAAATCTAGTCTCCCTAAACTCTGCCCAGTGCTGGACTCCCATGTCATCTCGTAGCCTCCCTTTTCCTGGAGAACCATCTCTGAGCAGCCCTAAGAAACTGGTCCAC
Source organism: Apodemus speciosus (assembly GCA_002335545.1). NCBI lineage: Eukaryota > Metazoa > Chordata > Mammalia > Rodentia > Muridae > Apodemus > Apodemus speciosus. Next base: position 24,454 of record BDUI01002929.1, on the reverse strand, counting down.
CAACCCTGTTGTTATGTTAATAGATTTACATGGACTCATCTGCTGAGGCCAACTCATCTGCTGTGCCCTTCATTAAGTGCCCAAGTCCAACCCCTGGAAAGTGTTAGTTAAAGATCATCCTGGACACATCTTCTGAATACTTAGTCGTCAGGCATTGAGAGTGGGTGGCTGTGAGGCAGTCTGCCCGTGTGCTCGCTTGCTTCTGTGTTCACTTTCTTTCTACATTTCCATCATGGTGGAACAGCACAGTTGGTGCTCACCAACTGAGCACATGTGCCAGCACTAAGCCCTAGACCTCATTACTGGGGGTAATAAATCTTTTCCTTTAAAATGCACAGGCCCGGGACTGCAGAGATGGCTCCAGGGTTAAGAGCACTTGCAACCTTTTCAGAGGACCAGAGTTACCCATATCCAGCAGTCACACCATCTGTAACTCCATTCCCAGGGATCTGACCTCTTCTGGCCCCTGTGGGTTC
>BDUI01002928.1:67881-88518 GCA_002335545.1 Apodemus speciosus | reverse complement strand
TTTTTTCTTTGTAATTTTATCATATTATTTTTAGTTTTTTAGTTTATTTATATATTTTTTTCTTCTCTCTTTTTACACTACAGATCTTTTGTGTATATATTATGGCTTCCAGTTTAGTGTTTTTATAGGATCCTGAAGTATGCAAATGTATAGGTTTCTATTTATTGTTCCTTCTCCTTAGTCTCTTTTTTCTTCTGCTTGTTTTGTCCAATTGCAAAGTGTTGGGTTTTGTTTTCTTATTATATTTTATTCTTTTGTTTATTTTCTGAGGGGAGACAGAGGACCTGGATCTGATGGGAGGGGAGGTGGGAAGGAGCTGGAAGAGCGGAGAGAGGGGAAAGCAGAATTGGGATATATTACGTGAAAAAGAAATCTATTTTCAATGAAAGGAAAACAATATGTCATTTCTTCCCTCTATCTACAGACAAYACCTACATTCTGTCCTGCCTTTCCCTTACCCGGTGAGGTAAGGATACCTGGTTATCTATATTCAGCTACCACACCAGACTTTTCTCTTTGCAACTGAGAGAAAGGCAACATCAATTGGCAAAGAATAATGGCACAGTTTAGTGTTTGGAGTAGGAAGAAATATTTTCAGACTAGCCACTATTTTAGATGTTCCAGTCTCTAATTATCCCAGGCTACAATTCTAATCCAACATTTCTGAGTGAAAGGATATCACAGTTCCTATGTCATAGTTCCCTAAAGTCTTTTGTATACCAATTGGCAATAAAGTAATAATCATTTCTATTTTGGAGTAGGTATCTACTCAAAATTTTAGTTATTGGAAAATTATTTTAAATTGGAAAAACACAGAGGGAGATCACCTACAATTCCAGTCTGTGGAGCCCAGTACAAACTTTGTTAGTATGCTGGTGCACTCACCTCCATTTTTTTTAGGCATTTGCTTAAAATGAGAGGTGCTTTTATAGCTTTTAATTAAACTATGCATTATATTTTATACCCAGAATAAACAGTGTTTTAGTTTATTTTGTATTATTTTTTGTGGTGTTAGGGATCATATCTAAAGGCTTGTGTGTGCTAGGCAACTACTCTAGTCCTGAGCTAAGCTCAGCCTCAAGTAGTTATTTAAACATAGAGCTAGACCTAGTCCCTATCCCCAGCCCTGTACATATGCAGCAGATGTGCCCCTTGGTCTTCATGAGGGTCCTCCAACAACTGGAATGGGGGCTATCCCTCACCTGTTGTCTGCCTTGGCTCCTGTTCCCCTAACTGGGATGTCTTGTCTGGCCTCAGTGAGAAAGTATGTACCTACTCAGACTAGACCTGTACTAGACTCAGGTGGCATGGCCAGAGATGACAACATCAGTGACAATGTAATTGTGATTAGGATATTTACRTACTTTGAAATTTGCTCTCTGTGAGAGACTTATTAATCACAAAAAATGAACAGATAATGACTTTATACTGTATAGCAGATGTGACTTGTTGCCCAGTGTGTAAATGAGCATCTCCAATGGTTGTTTTAATGCACCGAGAAGAATACAACATGGCACTGGAGAGAGGGCTCAGTAGTTAAGAGCGCTTGTTGCTTTTACAAGGAACTTGGCTTTGTTCCTAGCACCCACATGGTAGTTCACAACTATTTGCAAGGACAGCTCCAGGAAAGTCAAAGCTCTCTTCTGGCCTCTGCAGGCACCAAGTACACATGTGATGCACATAGATACATGCAAATGAACATTCATACAGACACATTTAAAATAGCCACTCTAGGTTTGGCAGTGGTGGCATATACCTTTAATGCCATGACCAGAGAGGCGGAGGCAGGTGGACCTCTGAGTTTGAGGCCAGCCTGGTCTACAGAGTGAATTCCAGGATAGACAGGGCTACACAGGGAAACTCTCATCCCCACCCCAAAAGGCACTCCTAACATCCTCCCTATAAGTGCATAACCTGAATCAATTATGAGAAAACAATAGACAAACCAAAATGAAAGACAGCTTACAATTTCAGTGGCCTATGATATAATTTGTGTTATGAAGTATACCTACACACCAAAGACCAAGTAACTGTTGTATATTGATGAAGATGAAAGTGACTTCATAAATTCCAGCATCTGATCCTGACTCTTCCTTGCACAGATGATGTTACTGAGAAAGCTGGGGAAATTTAAACAAGTTCCTGGATACTTCTTAGTGTGGTGATGTAAGAAGATGCTCTTGTTTTGAGGAAGTATGCAATGAATACTTGGGACAAAGGAGAATTACACCTGCATTTGACGCACATGATCCAGAAGACAATGTGCTCGTGCTCACAGTCATGGAGAGAAAAGGATGAGGCACACATGATGAGATGTGCACACTTGAGGAAGAGAGTGAAGGACACAGACTATTCGTAACAGCTTTTATAACTTTTCAATAACTCTGAAATTATGGAAAATATAAGGTTAAAAGAAAAATAACTTTGGTCATGAAATCACACTCATTAAAAAAATTCTCAAATAGAAAGAAATACCCACAAAAGGCAACAGTGGCCAGTCTGGGTCTCATTGATCCAAGGAGTCATGGCTTCCTTCTGCAGTTCTCTGTCCTGTCATGGGAAGGACTGGTTTCTTTTCAGACTGTACTTAAATTTCAAAATTTAAGTCATGCCTTAGTTAAGATTTTCACAGAAACCCTTTTGTGAGAGCCAGAATCATCATTAATTCAAACTGAATAAGCTATGTACTTACTAGAAAAAGATATCATGTAAGGATGTGCTGGGGCACTGAGGAACTGGCTACCTGTGTCTTAAGAACTGCAATTTGGTTTCTTGTTAAATGAGAAGCTTGTGGGAGATGCTATCAAGATTCTTTTCTAACCTTATAATGCTACAATTGTAACATCATCTATCCTCACAAAATATATGCGGATTCTGTAGTGTGCAGCCCAGTACACCATATACACTTGGAAACAGGTACATATGTTAGTATGAATATGAGTTACAAAATGAGTAACTATGCTATAGACGAAGGTTAAATAGTATATATGAGGAGTTTATAAAATATAGTTTATAATTGGAGTTAGATATTACTGGTGATTTGGGACAGAAAATGACATAAAACTAATCACTCATATTAAAATAGATTACAGTTGAAAGTCAATAGATGTCACCCTTTTATAGGAATTTAAGATATTTACTATGAATTTTATTTCTATATTATACTTTCTTCAAGTATAATTCACCTTAGTCTCATCAATAACCAATTTAACAGACTGTTTACAGACAGATGAAGAGACAAATGACAAATTAGTACTACCCAGGTTTGTGGCATGGACATAAAAAGTGAATTTATTTTTCAAATACCTTTTATAGCCATAGTCTTGCAAGTAGAAGACATCTTATCTGGTTTGCTATTGATCCAAATGACAAGGCTGAGCATCAGATTAAGGATATGTCAGAAACCTGAGAGAAGGCTACCACAGACACGGCAGGATGGTAACTTCTTTCAGAATGATCTATTAAGGCTCCTGTGTTTACAAAGGCAGCTGGAAAGACACAGTACAATATACTGGGTTGTATCAAGCAGTCAGCATTGYGGCCATAAAGATGTGGGACACTGATGTGATTCCCCACACACCCATCATGATACGTGTTTACTTCCAGCAGTAAAAACTATGTGCAGACTTTTGAAGATAAACACAAAATATATGTTTATCTGCCCCAGCCCACACCTCTTTCCTATTGTCACTATTTCTTTGTGGACAAATGATAGCAATCCTAAGAGATGGTGTCTGTTGTAAGACAATGGGTGACACGATCTATTTACGTTCCCTGTCAGCTTGAAAGGTCGAGTGCAATTCAAGAATTTCATCCCAAGATCTTCTCTGGTGATGCCAAAATATGACTTAGCTTAGTATGGTAATGATTTATTTTAATGCAAAAACAGAGTCCTTTGAAATTCCCAGCTGCTTCTTATACACAGTACAGTATTCGATGATGGAAGGTTTTAAGGACAAATGCACTAAAAAACCAAAAAWGGAACAAAACCAAAAGTAACCTGTGCAGAGCCGGGGAGCCTTTTTTGTGATTGCCTTGGGATTTGCACCTCTTTACAGAAGACCCATTGCTTTCCAGACCAGAATGAAGAGAAGAATTTCATGAGAATCAGAGGTATAGAAAAGAAGCCTCAGAAAATTCCCCCTTCAGATGTCTCCTGATAGGCTTAAAAAAAAAAAACCAAGGCATTCTCAAAAAAGAAATCAAGACATAAACATATGACACTGGTATAGATAACAACCTAAGACTATTATAGTCTAAAACATCAGTGAAATTTGTATTTTCACTTTGCCTTACAGGTCAGCATATGATTTTCTGCTTTTTACAGAAACAAAACATGCCTTCACCTACCATCAGCTTTTAGTGGTGAACATGAATGTAACTACATTATCATTAAATATTATCACCATAATTATATCTAGGGGTCTGGATTCGAATCCTGATTCCAACTCCTTATGTATGGATATATGATTCAATTTGCCTAACTGTTGTTAAGCAYCTACTTTGTGAAAGGCATTGGTTTTAGAAGTGAAAAGCAAGGTGAATTTAGGGGTGAGTTCCCTCAATTAYGAAATGACCTAGTGCAATTAAGATGTAGAAACTAGTGTTTGCCAAGTGGTTTCTAGAGACTAGTTCCTAAGTGGTATTAGTTTATGCTGGAAAAAAAATCTATTGGGATCAATAGATTTTGAGAGATCGTGGAAGAGCTTCTACATGCCCTATGAATTTCCAAGGATCAGTAGACAACATTCCCCATACTTACTTGACCACGGGACTTAGTTTCCACACATTTCATGGGAATGTGATCTGCCATGTGTGCCTGTGCACATGCAAGCATTTGGGTGTGTAAATTAAGGTCTGTGAATGCTCTGGTGCTGTGCTGAGGTTAGAGAGTAGCCTTGGGTGAGTCTCTCCTTTGTGTAAGACAGGACCTCTGTTGTTTTCCACTGTGTGCACAAGCTAATTGGCCCTGGAGCTGTGAGCAATTCTTCTGCCTCCATCTCCCATGTCCCAGTAGGAGTGCTGGATTACAGATGTGCTCTATCCTTCTGGCTTTTACTGGGATCTAGGGATTAGAACTTCAGTCCCTTATGCTTGTGTGGTAAGTTTTACCCACTGAGCCATCTCCCCATCCTGGGAGTGTTATGCAAGGGGAGTTTTGGGAAATACTCTACTGAATGATGGTTGAGGTCCTTTAAAAATTCATAATTTCTCTGAATCCTAAGCCTCATTAACTTGGATAAAATAAACTTGAGAAAATATGTTTGAGAAAAAAAAACTTTCAAAAAATTCAAGGAAAAAGTCATTTAAGGCTATTCATAGTTACTAACAACAAATGAAATTTACCAAGAAAGCATGCCAGTAAATATCCCAGGAAGACAAGATGACAGAGAATAATACCTGACAGTCTTTCAAATGACATCTCCTTCCAACTTACTCTACCAAAATTAGAAACATGTTTTGTAATGGCTTACCATATGCTACTGATGCTAAAAACCAAATGTAGGTTGGAATGTATACAGTGTACCTTAGGAGATGTAACTGATCTATAGCTACTGAGAAGCATGTCTTACAGCCTCCGACATGCCTTGCACCCATCTTCTACAAGTCCCTAATATTACTTTTTTTGCCTACCACTAAGTCAAATTCCCTGCCAACTCTTAACTCTCCTCTGCACAGACAAGAGGTATTGCTCTGGTCAGAATCAGCTGGCAGTAAACAGGGCTGTAAAGCTCAGAGCTTCCAAGTGCAGTCAGGCACATCTGGGAGGATTTCTGATAGCTCACCATAAATCCGGTTAGTCCAAGCAGACTAAATTTATGAATGATTCTATTTGGTAACAGAGCCAAGTTCAAGAATGAGTCTGCTCACTATTCTCTGTGGACTGTTCAATGGGAGGAATAAAGCATTGCAAGTACAGCAACTTTAACTCTGAACACCACCAAAACAAGTAATACGAGCTTATGAGTAAAAGTGTGTGACACTGGAAAGTTTAATGTATAAACTTTATRGATGGAGAAAGTAAAGAGGAAAAGAGACATTAAATTAGCATCACTTGAAAGGAAACAGATGGTATAAGAGGAATCCCAACATAACTGTTATCTGTGGTCAGTGCCTCCAGGGTATCTAAAAGATGCCAGGCCATCTACACCTTTAAACTTTATTTAGTCTATTCCATTCCCTATGGGTGAAACCCACTTTCCCACTCACATTCCTTCTCAATTTGAACGTTATTGAAGTTTCAATTTCTTCCTCCACTAGGTAGTTTCAAACAGGAAAGAGAAAAGGATTGTTGTAGTAGAAACTGGAGTGTTATTTCTGATGATTATACCTATCCTTTTGTTTGCTTGTTTTTTGTTTGTTTTTTAATAAAGACAGTCACTATGTAGCTCTGGTTGGCCGGAACTCAGTATATAGACCAAGCTGGCCTGGAACATATAGAGTTCTGCCTGTCTCTGGAGTGCTCGAATTAAAGGCATGTACCACCACACCCAGCTTAGAAGCAATGCTTCTGAACCTGAGATGGTCCTGACTTTAAAGGGTATTCGACAAGCTGGCACTGGCCTGTAATCTATGCTCCACTCACTCTACACCCACCCTCCTTCCATGGCATGGAATTAAGTCCTTTTCTTTTTTTTTTTTTTTTTTTTTATTGGATATATTCTTTATTTACATTTCATTTCCCTTTTTCCTGGTTTCCCCGCCCCCCACCAATGTCCCATATGTCTTTTTCCCTCCCCTCCCCCCACCTGTTCCCCTATTCACCCCTTCTCACTTTCTTGTTTTGGTATTCTCCTACACTGCTGCATTGGGCCTTTCCAGAACCTGGGTCCACTCTTTCCTTCTTGTCGGACAGCATTTGGTAGGTGGATTGTGTCTTTGGTGTTCCAAGATTCTAGGCTAATATCCACTTATCAGTGAGTGCATGCCTTGGGTGTTCTTTTGAGACTGGGTTATTTCACTCAGTATGATGCTCTCCAGCTCCATCCATTTCTCTAAGAATTTCATGAATTCATTGTTTCTAATGGCTGAATAGTACTCCATTGTGTATATATACCACATTTTTTGTATCCATTCTTCCGTTGAGGGACACCTGGGTTCTTTCCAGTTTCTGGCTATTATAAATAAGSCTGCCTAACTCAATCTTGGATAACAGTTTAAAGTATGGATACATTGCTAATTACAGTTAATATTTCTGTGAAGAGTCTGCCTTTCAAGCTGAGGGGAAAGGCGCGTTTTCCCAATAGTTCTGAGGTAATTCTAGTTTTCATCCTATATCTTATTGTAGGATGAAGGATTTAAAACTTATTATGTAAATTTATGCTGGCAATTAACAAGTACTTGAGGGTTGTTTTTTCTTTTGCATATGGTGAGGAAAATGATTGAGGGAGCAGAGGAAAAGATGGGATGTTTCTGGAATCTCTGACATTATTCTTAAAGCTTGGCTTAAGGTAAGTTTGCTTTGTTCTTATTCTTGTTTGCAGCCAGTTTTTCATATTGCTTCAACATGTACAGTGAATCAAAATACCTTTTCAAGAATGTCCATATGGAAAGTGTATTTGGGAGCTGGAAATAGCACCTCTCTTTAGCTTAAAGGGCAGGCCAGAAAAGGTATACTATTTCCCTTGGGGCAGAGTCCTGACTGGCTCACAGCTCCTTTTGCTATATTGTGGTTTTCCAAGCTTGAGCGTCCTTAGGTGTGACACAGGCATCTTGGCTAAGCAGCTTTACCTGGACCTGTTTCCATATTGTCTTTGGCATCTGGAGTCAGGAAGGCCCAAGACATACAGGCTCATCCTGCCTGCTGGGACCCCAGGAATGAACTAAGTCAGTTTGGATTTGTAGTATCCCTACAGCTGAATCTATGTGACAAGCCGATATAGAAGCTGCAACAGTTTGACTGAGGTATTATCTTTTGAGAAGGTATTCACCAATTATCTGTTGTTAAGAGATTACCAGTGAATAATATCTGGCTTCATTGTGAAGAATGGTTTAAAGAGAAGAAAGGTTTGAATCAGGAAGACTGCTGGGCTACGTCATTTAATTAGGTCATGGATATGGTAAATGGGATTAAGACAAAAGACAGACATGGGGAGGGGGAAGACTTCCCCTCCCCCCAAAAACAGCTTAAGAGAGAGACTTGTGTGCATATAAATTTCATTAAAATCCTAAATAATACATGAACTGAAAATATAGAAACTCCAAGAAACCTGCAAACACCCAAATTAAACACTCAAATTAAAAAATAAGACTAGAGATCTCAGCTACTGCCCAAGACATAGGTACAGAGACTTGAGTTCTGTGTAGTCAGAAGGCTTATTACGCATCTTAGGCCTTCCATCCATATGTACAGAAACCTGAGTTCCATATAGGTGTGGAGCTTGATGCACACCTCAGGCTTCCATGGACATCTCAGAACTATGCATTGAAATATGGACTATAGATTGTATCAGGTCTAAGAGATTCATCTAAAGACTAAGGAAAAAAGTAAACCAGTCTACAAGTTCAATGTGATTAGTCAGTTTAAACTGCCTGTCAAAAGAATGTAACAAAAATCGAGAGTTTCTAACAGGTGTCATCCACAATTATGGGTAAATAATCAGAATTATACATGAAAAGAAACAAAAATAAGATTCAAAGTAAAGAGAAAAATACAAATTAGTATCAATATGAATTAAATGTTAGCAATATTACAAGGGGATACGTCATGAATATGCTCGATAACTTATCARGAAAGATGGTCAAAACTGCAATTCGGAGAGAGAATAGGTAGCAGATTCCTACAATTCCCTAGTCACCCAGCTTTGCCTAGTTGGTGATTTCCAGGTCAGTAACGAAAGAACTTGTCTTAAAACAGAAGTGGATAGTATCTAAAGAATGACACCTGGGGAAGGACCAGGTTGTCCTGTGGTCTCCACACATACCTGAACACATTACACACAGGCCGCATTCAGGAAGGAGGGAGGAAAGGAGTGCGGAGGGAGGGATGAAGGGAGAATATATCTATTTAAGTCCTAGAATTGCAAAGCACATTGTCAGAAATGTAAAAATTACAACATGACATGAATGTAATAGACTAAATAACAAAAATATCATCAGTGAATTTCAAAAGCATAAATAGGAATAGAGATGGGGAGGAAAAACGAAAGGAAAAGGTCTTAAAAATCAAGAGAACTTTAATGACCTGAAGAATAATTCAGAAAAATCTGTCATAGTGTCCCCCAAAGGATAAGAGACGATGGAACAAAGTATCTGAGGGAAAAATAGTTGAAATAGAAACTTTTATACCCAGGTGTCTCAGTGAATCCCAAGGACGGCTAATATAAATAAGACTATCCGGAGGCAACGACAGGCAAACTGCTGAAAACAGTAAAGGGAGGACAGGAAGGGTGATCTTTTCCTTTGGTGTGCTCCTCGTTCTTCTGATAAAAGTGGTCCTACATCACAGGAGACCCTGAGACTCCCATGCCCAGTGGTTTCACTACTCCCCTAGTGGAATGCTTTCTGCGGACTAGTCCCAGAGTTCTGGCTCTGTTCCTTGGCATCTCCACCATCCAACAAGGTCTTTTGTCAGCTTTGTGGGGAGGGAGAGCCTCCTTCACCTTGTATCTCCCTTGGAAACTCTCATTACACCTCAGAGCTGGTAGTGCTCCTCCCCATGTTTGCTGTCCTTCCTATATCTTCTACATAAAGGATGTCCAAACTGGAAAAAAAAAAAAAANTAGGTGTGGAGCTTGATGCACACCTCAGGCTTCCATGGACATCTCAGAACTATGCATTGAAATATGGACTATAGATTGTATCAGGTCTAAGAGATTCATCTAAAGACTAAGGAAAAAAGTAAACCAGTCTACAAGTTCAATGTGATTAGTCAGTTTAAACTGCCTGTCAAAAGAATGTAACAAAAATCGAGAGTTTCTAACAGGTGTCATCCACAATTATGGGTAAATAATCAGAATTATACATGAAAAGAAACAAAAATAAGATTCAAAGTAAAGAGAAAAATACAAATTAGTATCAATATGAATTAAATGTTAGCAATATTACAAGGGGATACGTCATGAATATGCTCGATAACTTATCARGAAAGATGGTCAAAACTGCAATTCGGAGAGAGAATAGGTAGCAGATTCCTACAATTCCCTAGTCACCCAGCTTTGCCTAGTTGGTGATTTCCAGGTCAGTAACGAAAGAACTTGTCTTAAAACAGAAGTGGATAGTATCTAAAGAATGACACCTGGGGAAGGACCAGGTTGTCCTGTGGTCTCCACACATACCTGAACACATTACACACAGGCCGCATTCAGGAAGGAGGGAGGAAAGGAGTGCGGAGGGAGGGATGAAGGGAGAATATATCTATTTAAGTCCTAGAATTGCAAAGCACATTGTCAGAAATGTAAAAATTACAACATGACATGAATGTAATAGACTAAATAACAAAAATATCATCAGTGAATTTCAAAAGCATAAATAGGAATAGAGATGGGGAGGAAAAACGAAAGGAAAAGGTCTTAAAAATCAAGAGAACTTTAATGACCTGAAGAATAATTCAGAAAAATCTGTCATAGTGTCCCCCAAAGGATAAGAGACGATGGAACAAAGTATCTGAGGGAAAAATAGTTGAAATAGAAACTTTTATACCCAGGTGTCTCAGTGAATCCCAAGGACGGCTAATATAAATAAGACTATCCGGAGGCAACGACAGGCAAACTGCTGAAAACAGTAAAGGGAGGACAGGAAGGGTGATCTTTTCCTTTGGTGTGCTCCTCGTTCTTCTGATAAAAGTGGTCCTACATCACAGGAGACCCTGAGACTCCCATGCCCAGTGGTTTCACTACTCCCCTAGTGGAATGCTTTCTGCGGACTAGTCCCAGAGTTCTGGCTCTGTTCCTTGGCATCTCCACCATCCAACAAGGTCTTTTGTCAGCTTTGTGGGGAGGGAGAGCCTCCTTCACCTTGTATCTCCCTTGGAAACTCTCATTACACCTCAGAGCTGGTAGTGCTCCTCCCCATGTTTGCTGTCCTTCCTATATCTTCTACATAAAGGATGTCCAAACTGGAAAAAAAAAAAAAAGGATGTCTTAACTGACAGGCAACTTTGTAGTCAGTGGCATAATAGTAAATGTTTTCCTCCTAAGGTAGGCAACAAGGCAAGGGTGCCCACTTTAGCTATTTCTATTTGAACTGGGAAAGGACATTTTAAGTTTTAGTTCTTAGCCTAGAAAAGAAGGGAAGAAAGTCAGGATTAAAGACGAGAAAATGAACTCATTTTGTATTTGGAGATGGCATGATTATTTACAAAGAGGTACAAAGAATCTACAAATAACTTGTAACTTATAAAATCTACTAAGGAGATTTAGCAAGTTTCTAGGACCAAGGATGATGCAAAACATGATGAAGACACATGACAAGCACACCGAGGGAGGCCCAACGTCATGCAGTCTTTACCCAAGTGGAAGTTAAAATCATTGCGCACCAAAGTGGAATAATGGCTTGATTTAAAAATGACTAAAATGAAAAGAATTCACTATCCAGTGCCCTGAGAGGATATGAGGATCTAGAATTCGTCATTCACTATTGGTGGGTGGGTAGAATAGTACAAGCCCTTCACGTTTCTTAGAAGTTAAATGCTTGCCTATGACTCAGCCATTCCGTTCCTAAGTATTAGCAGAGAGAAAGGAAAGGAAACATTGATAAACAAACGTCCATACTGATGCTGTAACAAACCTCAGACCTCAACTAGGAACAACCCAAATGTCCACCAACAAGAAGATGGGTAACAATGCATAAGCCACTGATCAGGCAGTAATAACATGGAAGGAGTTCCAATTAATTGTAGTTCAGTGAAAGGAACTAGACAAAACCAGCTCAGCGTGATTCTATTTACACAGCATTCCAGAAAACACAAACCATTCTGGAGGGAAAGAAAGATCAGTAGCCGCCTGGAGAGGGCATCTGGTGGGAGGAAGAATGAAAATATTCATGAGGAAATCTTTAAAGATCATAAAATATGATCATTATTTTTATTTCAGTGGTGGTTGAAAGAACACSTGTATATATTAAAATTTGTCAAATTGTACATGCAATTAATTATATATTGATTATAACTCAAGAAATTATTAAATAACACAAAGAATAGTGAATTAGTTTGTGAGACATTATGAATGTACTAAAACTGCTATAATTTAGCTTTAATGRTAAATTTTAAGTATATTTTGGTACAGTTTTTTTATGGTGCTGGGGACTAAACTGAGGCCTTATACATGCTGTCCCCTTCTTCTTCTCCTCCTCCTCCTCTTTCTCCTTCAGGGTGAGGTTAGGATCTTGTGTATTATTATTGTTGTTATTACTATTATATACTATTATCATCATTATTATTGGGGGTGAGGTTAGGATCTCATGTAGTCCATGCTGATCTCTAACTTGCTATGTACATGTTTCTGATGTTACCCTTGAACTCTTAAACTCCTGGCTTCTAACAAATTCTGAGACTATAGGCAAATGCTACCATACCTACCAATGGGCACAACACCACCATCACTCCTCACCATAAAAAATATATTACTAGGCCTAGGGATGTGCTCAGTGATATGGAAGGCCCTGGATTCTAACMCTAATATTACAAAAGAAACACTGCACTGCTTCTGTAGGCAGTCTGATCTGAAGTTTTATTTTGAAACTGTTTTAGTGTCTCTCTGGAGTAGCATAAAAAATAATCCTGGGGTGCCAGGTATGGTGGGACCTAGGAAGCAGAGGCAGGTGCACCTCTGTAAATTCAAGGCTAGTCTGGTATACATAGTGAATTCTAGGCCAGGTGGGGGTACCCAGAGAGAATCTCAAAGACATCATCAGCAAGACAAAACAAAACAACAATAACAAAATGCTGGTAGAATCAGCAAAAGGTTTCAGATAACTTCACAAAACAACACAAACAAATGGCTTTTAAGCACATGAAGAACATCTGGCTTTTTTTTTTATTAAAAAGAAACAGATTAAAACAAAAGAAATGTTAAATCTCAAAACACTGACAAAATCAAATACTGCTGAGGATAGAGTGCATCTAGGCTGCACATATTGCTGATCAAAGTGGAAAATGCTACCAACATTTGGGAACACCATCAGGAAGTAAAGACTAAAGCTAAACATGTACTTATCCCACCAAAGAACAGTTACACTACCAGGTTAATCATAAGACAAAATACGCACACACACACCCCTGGTATATGCAAGGTTTTACTCTCCAGACAAATGCTGTTGAGAAACCTTGGTTTAGCCCTACTAGAGCTATTCCCAACACTAGCACTTTCAACATGTACATAATAAAATTACCTAGAAAGTTTTAAATAACTGTTTCCTATATCAGACCAATTGGACCAAAATTCTTGGAGAACATGTGCTGGCTAGATTTATGTCAACTTGACACAGCTGGATCATTTTAAAAAAGAGAACTTCAATTAAAAAAATACCCTTCGACTATAATGGCCTGTACACAAACCTGTGCTCACTGTGGGTGATGTTACCCCTGGGATGCTGTTGCTGGCTGATATAAAAAACTAGACAGAGCCACCAATGAGATACAAGCCAATAACCAGCACTCCAATGGCTTTTGCATCAGATGCATTTTTTGCATCTCCCTGTCCCTGCCTTGAGTTCCCCCTGTAATTTCTTTGGATGATGAACTACAAGTTGTAAGATGGAATAAACACTTAACAGCACACCTGAGAGCTCTAGAAAAAAAAAGTAATCATACCCAACAGGAGTAGATGGCAAGCAATAAACCCAAGGCTAAAATCAATAAAATAGAAACAAAAAGGAAAATACAAAGAATTGATGAAACAAAGAGTTTTTTCTTAGAGAAAATCAACAAGATAGACAAACCTTTAACCTAACTAACTAAAAGGCAGAAACAGAATATACTAACAAAATCAGTATTGAAAGGGTGGGCATAACTACAAACACAGAGCAAGTCCAGATAATCAGAAGGACATACTTTAAAACCTGCATGCCATCACACTGGAAAAGCCTAAAAGAAATAAGCCCCTAACACACATACAGCAGAGGGCTGCCGGGTCTGGGTTCAGTCAGAGAAGATGAACCTAGCCCTCAAGAGACTGAAGACCCATGGAGTTTAGAGGTCTGGTGGGGTGGGTGTGGGTGTGGGTGTGGCGAGTGAGGACATCATCGTGGAGACAGGGGGTGGGGAGGAAGTATGGAATATGGAATAGTTGTAGGGTGGACCAGGAGGGAAATAAAATCTGGAGTGTAAATAAACAAATGATTAAATAATTAAAAAAGAAATGGATAATTTTCTTAAGGGGTACCACTTAGCAAAGTTAAATCAAGACCAAATAACCCCTAGTGAAAGATTAGTTATTAAAAGTCTCCATCAGAAATTCTCAGTTTCCCATTTCTTTTCTTATTATATACATGCATTCTCTCCCTCATTGCTAATATCTTAACCAGGGTCTTACATTATTACAATATTATCAAGAATCCATAGACTATGTTAGAGTCTACTCTTGGTGATGTTTTCTGTGTATGTGTACAAATGTATGATGACATTGATAGTGTATCTAGTGTTATAGTTTATACTGAGTACTACATTCTAGGAGTTTATATTCTGCCTTTATTGTTTGTTGGTTTGTTTTGAGACAACACTTTTATGTGTAGTCCTGACCATCCTGGAGTTCCCTATTCAGGAGGGAGCTCTACCAGGCTTGACTTGAACTCAGAGATCTCCCATCCTCTGCCTCCCAGTGCTAGGATTAAAAGAATACACCATCATGCCCAGCCTGATCTACCTTTTGATTTATCCCTTTTTTCAACTTCTGGAAAATCATTCATATCTTCACTGGCTTTATAGTTTACCTTTTTTGGAAAATCATATAGTTGGACTCTTACAATGCATAAATTCTTTGATTTCTTTTGTTTAGTAATATCTATATCAATGTCAATATCTATATCTAATTCCTCTACATGGTTTCATGACCTAATGCCTCATTTCATTGTGGCATAGAGTATGACTTCATTTGGAGATATGCCACAGTATACTTATACATTCACCTACTGAAGAATCTTTTTGGTTGGTTCAAGGGTCTGGTAATAATTGTGAATCTAGGTTTGGACTCTAGAACTAAAGTACAATAGACCTAGACTGCTAAATTGTGTTGTAAGAGTGTATTAAATCATGTAAGACGCTACTAATTTTTGGAATTTGAAAAATTCCAAAAATAATTTCCAAATGTCTTTACTATATTGCATTCCAATTAGTAAAGAAATCAGAGATCCTGCCCACAGCCAAATATTATATGGAGCTCAGAGAGTCCTGTGGAATAGTTGGGGGAAGGACTGAGTTGCCTGAAGATGACAGGGACTATACAACATGGAAGACCAACAGAGGGAGCTAGCCCTGACCCCTGACTGCTCCCAGAGACTGAACTACCAACCACAGAGCAAGGATGGGCTGGACCTAGGTCCCTACACATATATAGCAGACATGCAAGTTGGTCTTCATGCAGGTCCTAGACCTGAAGTGACTTGATGTGCCAAAGTGTGGTAGTGCCCCCAGGGGAAGTCCCCCTTCTCAGAGGAGAAAGAGGGGGGGTCTGAGGGGAAGATTTGTGTGAGGGGGTACTGGAAAGAGATGGGGTGCTGGGAGGAGAGGGAGGGGCTGATATTGGAATATAAAGTGAATAAACAAATTTTTGAAAAGTTTAAAAAAAGTCTCACAACAAAAAAATCCCAGGGCCAGATGGTTTTAGTGCTGATTCTAACAGACTTTCAAAGAAGAGTTAATGCCAAAACTCCTAATATTATTCCACAAAATAGGAACAGAAAGAACACTGACCAATTCACTTTATGAAGCCACAGTTACTCTGATATCTAAACCATGTAAAGACTCAAGAAAGCAGGATTATTATAGACCAATTCCCTTAATAAACATAGATGTAAAAGTTCTCAATAAAATGATTGCAAACAAATCCAAGACCACATCAAGAGGATCATCCACCATGATCAAGTAGGCTTCATTCCAGATATGCAGGAGTGGTTCAACAGTGGTTCATAAATGAATGAATGTTATCCAGCATATAAACMAATTGAAAGAGAAAAACCACATGAGCATCTCATTTGATGTACAAAATCTAACACCTGCTTGATGATAAAAGTTCTGGAGATATTAAGAATACAAGGCACATACATCAATACAATAAAGTCAGTTTACAGCAAGCCCACACCCAACATCAACTTAAATTGACAGAAACTCAAAGCAATTCTATTAAAATCAAGAACAAGACAAGACTAGTCTGTATTTATTCAAGATAGTACTTAAGAGTCTTAACTAGAACAAAAAGAAAACTGAAGGTATCAGGAAAAGAAGCTAAAAAATATTTTTATTTGTAAATAATATAATAGTATAAATAAGTGTGCTCAGAAATTCAACTAGGAGATTCCTATAGCTGATAAAAGCTTTCATCAAGGGGTGGGAAATAAAAAATAAAACCCTTTCAGAAAGTAGCTAGATATAAAATAAACTCATAAAAATCAGTATCCCTCTTATGTACAAATGACAAGTGAGAAAGAAATSAGGGAAACAACACCTTTCACAACAACCTCAAGTAATATAAAATATCTTGAGGTAACTCTGATCAAGCAAGTGAAAGACTTGTATGATAAAAACTTCAAGTCTTTGAAGAAAGAAGTTGAAGAATATATCAGAAGATAGAAAGATCTTCCATGCTCATGGATTAGTAGTATTAACATAGTAAAAAAGACCATCCTACCAAAATCAATCTACAGATAAAATGAAATCGCTATTAAAATTCCAGCACAATTCTTCACAGATCTTGAAAGAATAAGTTTCAGCTTCAAATGGAAATCCTCAAAACAATCCTAAATAATAAAGGAGTTGCTAGAGTCTCACTATTCCTGATTTCTAGCTGTACTACAAAGCTATACTAATAAAAACTGTGTGGTATTAGCATAAAAACAGACATGTTTACCAATGGGATTGAAGACTCAGCTATGAATCCATATAACTATGGACACTTGATTTTTTTTTCATAAAGAAGACAGAAATACATACTGGAAAACACAATATCTTCAGCCAATGATGCTAGTCTAACTGGATGTCTGCATGTAGAAAAATGCAAATAGATCAATATTTATCACCCTGAACAAAAGTCAAGTCCAAGTGGATAAAAGACCTCAGCATAAAACTGGATACACTGAACTTGATACAAGTGAAAGTGAGGAATAGCTTTGAATGYACTGACACAGGAGACAATGAAGTAGAAACTTCTGGTTTCTTTAGAAAGTCAGTTATGTCAAATGATGTTGTGTTGGGGCACACAGGGGAAAGGATGTTCTGCTATAGTAGACGTGTGAAAGGACGTGTGATATCTAGAAGGAATATAAATATATCCACACTGACAATAGGAGCATTTGTCTGCCTCACTACCTTGCTATTCTTCAGCTGACTACCCACAAATAGGTTCACCTTACATTGTGTTGCCGAGCTTTGCTTGTGGTGACATCAGAAAGAGAAACTTGCCAAAGAATCCATGAGGTTTCTGTAGCTTCTGCAGAAGAGACTGGGGCTGGATAGCAAATTTTGTGGTTTCTTCTGGTTGAACTGCAGCTGCTGGTTTGTGTGTGGTGTCTGCAAAGTGGACTGGACTGCAGCTGATGATTCATGTTTAGTGTTTGCTAGTGGACTGACACAGAACAATGAAGACTGGAATCTCCCCAAAGTACTATTTCTAAATAGGTCCACTTCCCCGTATCCTAATAGTCAAATAACCTTTTTTCCCACTACCTCTGGTGAGTGATGGGCTAGAGGTAAGATAAAAGTAGGCTGTAAAAATATATGCCTACAAGACAACTTTCTGAACAGATCACCAATAAGATAAACATTTAATAAATAAGATCTCAAAAACTGAAACACTTTTGTAAGGCAAAGGACACCATCAATGGGACAAAACAGCAGTCTACAGAATGAGAAAGGATTTTTTTTAGCAAGTCCACATCTGATAGAAGACTAATATCCAAAATATATAAATAACTCAAAAAACTCGATGTAAAAAAACTCAATATAATTTAAAAATGAGGTACAGATCTAAAATAAGAATTCTCAATAGAAGAATCTCAAGTGGCCGAGAAAACAATGTTCAACATCCTTAGCCATCAGGGAAATGCAAATCAAAATTGAGATTCCATCTTATACCTAACAGAATGGCTAAGCTCAAAAATCAAAAGTGACAGCTTATTCTGGTGAAGAGATCCTCTTATAAGTGAATACATACCGTATTTATTCTGGGTCTGGATTACTTCACTCAGGATGATTTTTTTTATGTTCCCTACATTTGCATGAAAAATTCAAATGTCACTTTTTAATAGATGAGTAATATTCAATTGTGTAAATGTATGTTTTCTTTATATCTGCCGCCAAGTAAATGATAACCAAGCTGCAATCTGTTGATCCAGAGAAGTCAGGTAAAGAGGAGGGATCTAGAGGGTCACATGGATCTCTCTGCAATGGGGAAATAGAATAAATTTTTACGGGCTGACTGGGGGCAGGTGGGGATAGGAGCAATGGGGGAAGGGATCAGGTGGGAGAAGGGATCAGGTATGGGGGAGATGGAGTGGAGGGAGAAAGTGCAGGGAGAAATGGTTGGAATGAGGGGGCATTTCGGGGGAGAGGGGAAACCCAGTTCAGAGGAATTTTCCTGGAATCTATGAAGGTGGCCCTAACCATGACTCCTAATAATGGACCACATAGAGTCTCAACTGGCCATCTCTTGTAGACAGGTGAGATGTCTAGTGGCAGAACTGGGTTATTCAATTGAGCTGATGGGCAAAGGGTCCCATGGAATTTCCCAAACAATGGAGGTGGCCGCTAAGATGAAGGGCTGCTCTTCACAGACAGACATGTGGTGTCATTGTGAGGACAATACCCACACAGCCCACTGAACATGGAGAATTCAAGCTGGTGCCTTCATGGAGCACTTCTTCACAAATTCTCTGCAGGCTACTAAAAGAGAAACATGGATACCACACCAGTCAAAGAACCTTCAACCTAGAATCTATTCTGCCTATAAAATATGCAAGGGAAATGGCAGCACATAACTGTGGGAGTAGCTAATCAATATGTGACCTGACTTAAGGCTCACTCCACAAGAAGGAATCCACACCTAACACTGCTTGGGTAACCAAAAACCAGGGACTAGGTAGTCCCGAGATTAGAGATCTAGTGTACAACCAAGCTCTATGGGTCCTTAAAATAAAATAAAAAAAGGAAAAAAGGAAAAAGAAGAAAGAAAAGAAAAAGAAAAATCAATAACGTGGTTCCTAGTGATATTCTGCTATAGTCATAGGTCAGTGCCCTGTCCAGTCTTCATCAGACATGTGGAGAGACAGTCTAAATGGGAGGTCTCCATAATTCCTCCCTTGAGCTCAGGGAATTCCATCAAAGAGGAGGCACAGAGACTGTAAGAGTCAGGGGGGATGGGGGACAGGAGAGCAGAGACTGAAGCAGCAAGCACAGGGCCTCCACGGGTCTCCCAGCTGCTCTGCAGATAGAGTACAGCTRTAGCTTAGTATTTTTATGGAACTCCTGACTATGAGAATGAATTAGTGGGTCTCTGACTCCTGTGCCTCTTGGGACTCCTTTCCTTCTCTTGGGATACCATGTCCAACTTTTATATAATAGCTTTTTCTTTTTCTTATTATATTTTATTTTGTCATATTTGGTTACTGTCTCTTAGAAGCCTGTTCTTTTCTAATGAGACACAGAAAGGAAGTAGATCTGGAGGAAAAGGGACATGGGGAGGAACTGGGAGTAGTTGAAGTACCTATAATCTGTATATACTATATGAGAAAAGAATCTATCTTCAATAAAGGGGCAAAATGAAGCTAGAATTCATGTCTTGCCTTCAAGAGGATGAGGTCTATGAATAGCTGGGGAGAAAAACCCAGACTCTGACTTCTAGAAGAGTAGAAGTTCCAAAGTGCCAATGAGAACTAAATGCTGAGGGTCTCGGCATGGGGTGCTCAAAGCTGTAAGGTTAGCTGCTCATTTCTGGGTTGATAATAAAAGGCACAACAGCCTTATGAAGTTAGAACACAGTCCTAAGCCTAGAGCTGTAAGCCCTTCATCCTCAATACCCAGGGCTGTACATATGGCACTAGCTTCCGAAGGTAGTAAGTCTACGATTATCAGATTTGTTATCAGAGAAATAAGTCTATGAGGTCAAGTTTTTGGGGTCATAAGTCTGTGGCTTTGTATGTCCAAATCTATGACTCTCTGATTCTTAGGGCCTAGAGCTCTAAGTCTCTAGCCTAAAATCCAGGTGATAAAAAGATGTAACATTCACCACTTCCAAGGGAGCCCTTTCTTTTAGGTTGATAATTTGCATCTAGATAGACCAGAAGGACCCTCACCATTTGTAGCTGTTATTCTCCATTGTGTTTCTCTTATGTAGATACTTTCCAAAAGTTTTTCCTAACTTCTCTCCTATTCCAGCAAGGTGTGGAAGTATCTGTGCATGCTTGTTTGGTTTTCTAATATTTCTGGTATTTCCTCTCTGGTATGTATTTCCTCTAGGAGGTTATTGTCTTTTTTTTTTTTTTTTTTTTTTT